>DVQE01000062.1:0-15813 GCA_018239585.1 Pyrrhopyge papius papius | reverse complement strand
TAATATTATAATACATGTATATATATATATATATTTATAATAAATTAAATATTTAATTAATTATTAATTATATTAATTTATAAATTAATATTTATATTAATATAAATAATATTAATTTTTTTTTTTTATTATAATATTAATAAATTAATTTATTATTGTAATTTAAACTAAATATTACAAAAAATGAATTAATATACATGTACATAATTACTTATATATTTATTTAATTAATTCTATGTGTAAAATTAATTATATAGATAAAAATTTATGATTTTAAAATTTTATTTTAATTTAATTTACATATAAATTTTAGTATGAATTTTTGATTTATTTTAATAATATTTGATTTATATTATTAGTAATTAAACTTAAAAATTTAAGAAATTAATATTTAGTAATATTAAAATTAATAACAAATTTTGTGCCAGCAGTTGCGGTTATACAAAAATTAATATAAATTTTATTTAGTTTATAATAAATAAATTATTTTAAATTAAATATTAAATTATTAAGTGAAATTTTAATTTAATTAAATTTTATTTTTATTTTATGATTTAATAAATTTAATTATAAACTAGGATTAGATACCCTATTATTAAAAATTTAAAATTATAATACTAAAATATTAGATATTTAAATATTGAAACTTAATTAATTTGGCGGTATTTTAGTTCATTTAGAGGAATCTGTTAATTAATTGATATTCCACGAATAAATTTACTTAATTTAATATTTTGTATATCGTTGTTAAAAAAATATTTTTATATAAAAATAATATTTAGAAATTTTTATTTTAAATTAGTTCAGATCAAGATGCAGATAATAATTAAGTTATAATGGATTACAATAAATTTATTTAGATGGATTTTATTTTTTAATATTTAATTAAAGGTGGATTTAAATGTAATTTATTTTATTTTAAAGAAATGATTGAAAATTAAAATATGTACATATTGCCCGTCGCTTTCATTTAAAAATTGAAATAAGTCGTAACAAAGTAGAAGTACTGGAAAGTGTTTCTAGAAAGACAAATTATAGCTTAAAAAGTATTTCATTTACATTGAAAAGATATTATATTTATTTAATTAATTTGAGGGGGGAAAATTAATAATTTAGTTGATAATAAAAAAATTTTTAAATAATTATATTTTAATGGGGGTTAAAGTATATTTTATAGAAAAAATTTTTAATTTGATAGTAAAATAGTATTGTAAAATAAATTTGAAATATTTTGAAAATTAAATAATTTAAAAGTAATTTTGATTTATTGTATCTTGTGTATCAGAGTTTATTAATTAAATTTTTAAGATTTAATATTTCTCGAATTTTAAAGAGATAATTAATTAAAAAAGTTATTGTTTTAAAAATATTTTTAATAATTAATTTGAAATGAAATGTTAATCGTTTTAGAAGATATCTAGTTTTTTTAGAAATAAATTTAATTTAGAATTTTTAAAAAAATATTTTTAATATTAAAAATATTTTTTTTAAAATTTAATATTTTAAGGGATAATCTTTAAATTAAATTTTTATAATTAAATTTTTATTTAATTAAAATTTTTAAAATTTATATTGTTTATAATTTATATTTTTTTATAAAAAATTTTATTAAAATTAAAATTTTGTTAAATATTTAATTTTTTATAAAAAAATAATTTTTAATAAAATAAAATTAAAAATAATGATAAAATTAGTATAATTTAATTATTTATATGTAAATTAAATTTATTAAAAATTAAAAAAAAGGAATTCGGCAAATATTTATATTCACTTGTTTATCAAAAACATGTCTTTTTGTAAAAAAATTTAAAGTCGAATCTGCCCACTGATTGTAAGATTAAAGGGCTGCAGTATATTGACTGTACAAAGGTAGCATAATCATTAGTCTTTTAATTGAAGACTTGTATGAAAGATTTGATGAGATATAAGCTGTCTTTATTTTATATTTAGAATTTAATTTTTTAATTAAAAAGTTAAAATAATTTTAAAAGACGAGAAGACCCTATAGAGTTTTATATTTTAATTAATTTTAATTTTATATTAATTTTTATTTAAAAATTAATTAATTTATTTTGTTGGGGTGATAAAAAAATTAAATTAACTTTTTTTTTTAATTACATTAATTAATGATATTTTGAACCATAATTTATGATTGAAAGAAAAAATTACCTTAGGGATAACAGCGTAATTTTTTTTTTTAGTTCAAATAAAAAAAAAAGTTTGCGACCTCGATGTTGGATTAAGATAAAATTTAAATGTAGAAGTTTAAAATTTTGATCTGTTCGATCATTAAAATCTTACATGATCTGAGTTCAAACCGGTGTGAGCCAGGTTGGTTTCTATCTTTAAAAAAATAAAATATTTTAGTACGAAAGGATTAAATATTTAAAAAATTTTTATTATAATGAATTTTATTAATTAAATTATAATATATATATATATATATATATTATACGCTATTTTGGCAGAAAAATGTAATGATTTTAGAAATCATTAATATATAATTTATTATATATATAGTAATTATTATAATTGATTTTTTAAATATTTTTATTGGAGTATTAATTTTAATTGTTGGTATTTTAATTGGTGTTGCTTTTTTGACTTTATTGGAGCGTAAAATTTTAGGTTATATACAAATTCGTAAAGGTCCTAATAAAGTTGGTTTTATTGGTTTGTTACAGCCTTTTTCAGATGCTATTAAGTTATTTACAAAAGAACAAATATATTTAAATTATTCTAATTATTTATCATATTATTTTTCTCCTGTTATAGGTTTTTTTTTATCTTTATTAATTTGAATATTAATTCCTTATTATTTTAATATAATTAGTTTTAATTTGGGGGTTTTATTTTTTTTTTGTTGTTTAGGTTTAGGGGTTTATATTTTAATAGTTGCTGGTTGATCTTCAAATTCTAGTTATTCTTTATTAGGGGGTTTACGAGCAGTAGCTCAAACTATTTCTTATGAAGTAGGTTTAAGTTTAATTTTATTGTCTTGTATTATTATGATTATAGATTTTAATTTATTAAAATTTAATTATTATCAAGAATTAGTTTGATTTATTTTTTTAATATTTCCTTTAGGATTATGTTGATTATCATCGAGATTGGCAGAAACTAATCGAACACCTTTTGATTTTGCAGAAGGTGAAAGAGAATTAGTTTCGGGATTTAATATTGAATATAGAAGAGGGGGATTTGCTTTAATTTTTTTGGGGGAATATACTAGAATTTTATTTATAAGAATAATTTTTGTTTTAATTTTTTTAGGGGGTTATTTATTAAATTTTTTTTTTTATTTGAAGTTAGTTTTTATTTCTTTTATTTTTATTTGAGTTCGAGGTACTTTACCTCGATATCGTTATGATAAATTAATATATTTATGTTGAAAAATTTATTTACCTATTTCTTTAAATTTTTTATTATTTTTTATTGGTGTTAAAATTTATTTATTTATTTTATAAACTATTTTTAGTTTATTTATTTTTAGTATAATAATATAAAATAATTAATAGATTTAGTTTAAAACTAAATAAATAAATTGAATATTATTAATGATTTATTTAATTTGTATTATATTATTAATATAATTAATTTATTTATTAAATTAATAGAATTTAATTATTCTTTCTTAAGTTTTCAAAACAAATGCTTATCAAGCTCATTAATTAATTTATTTAAAAAATTAATTTATCTCATATTTTATTAATTAATGGGTTTATAATAAAATATGAAAAATATATTAACGTTAGAATTTGTCCTGTGATAATAAAGGGAATTTCTACTGGTCGTGCTCCAATTCAAGTTAAAAGAATAATAGTTGATACTATAATTCAAAATAAAATTTGATTTAATGGGTAAAATTGAATTCCTTGAATTTTTTTATTGAATGTAAAAGGTAAAATTATTAAGATTACAACTGATAATACTAAAGCAATTACTCCTCCTAATTTATTTGGGATTGATCGTAAAATAGCATACGCAAATAAAAAATATCATTCTGGTTGAATGTGAGTTGGAGTTACTAAAGGATTAGCTGGGGTAAAATTATCAGGATCTCCTAATAAATAGGGGTTTGTTAAAGTTAGAAATATTAGGGAAGTTATTAAAATAATAGTTCCGATTAAATCTTTATATGTAAAATATGGGTGAAATGGAATTTTATCAAGATTTCTATTAATTCCTAAAGGGTTATTTGATCCAGTTTGATGTAAAAATAATAAATGAATTATAGTTAATATAAGGATAATAAAAGGTAGAATAAAATGAAAAGAAAAAAATCGAGTTAATGTTGCATTATCTACAGCAAATCCCCCTCAAATTCATTGAACTAATATATTTCCTAAATATGGAATTGCTGATAAAAGATTAGTAATTACTGTTGCTCCTCAAAAAGATATTTGTCCTCATGGTAATACATATCCTATAAATGCTGTCGCTATTAAAATAAATAAAATAATAACTCCAATTATTCATGTATATTTAAATATAAATGATTCATAATAAATTCCTCGTCCAATGTGAAGATAAATACAAATAAAAAAGAAAGAAGCTCCGTTTGCATGAATAGTTCGAATTAATCAACCATAGTTAACATTTCGACAAATATAATTTACTCTATAAAAAGCTAATTCAATATTAGCTGTATAATATATAGATAAAAATAATCCGGTTAAAATTTGAATAATTAAACATAAAGCTAATAAAGATCCAAAATTTCATCAAGAAGAAATATTAGTAGGAGTTGGTAAATCAATAAGTGAATTATTTATAATTTTAATAATGGGGTGAGTATTCCGTAAAGGTTTGAATTTATTTAACATTAGTATATATATATATATATGTATAAGTGTATTAGTTAATTAAGCGTAATGGCCCATGAAAAATATTAGTAATTTTTACTACGGCAATTAGAGTAATAAATAAATAAATAATTATTATAAGTATTAAAAAATAAGTTTGTTTGTTATATAATTTTGTTAAATTAATATTATTTTCATTATTAATAAATATAAAATAATTTAAAAAATTATTTATTTCATTTGAGTTATTGATTAAATTTATTCAACTTAAATTGTTTATTTTAATAATTCTTACTATTAAAATAAATATTAGCGATAATAATATAAAAAATTTATTAAATATTCTAAATTTAAATAGTTCGTTTGAGGCAATTCTAGAAACATAAATAAAAAGAACTAAAAGTCCTCCAATAAAAATTAAAAATAAAATATAGGAAAATCAATAAGAATTAATAATTATTCCTGAAATTAAACAAGTTAGTAAAGTTTGAATTAAAATTATAAATCCTATAGAAATTGGATGTTTTAAAAATAATATATTAATAGATATAAAAATTATTGATAAAGAAATTATTATTTTTATATCAAAGAATAGTTTAAAAAAATAATAATTTTGGAAATTATTGATAAAGATTTATCTTTTTCTTTGAAGTTTTTAAATAAAAATTATCTTTGATTTACAAAACCAATATTTTAATTAAACTATAAAAACAAAAAAATATAAATTAATGATAAATATGTGGTTAATTATTTTTATAATATTTTTAATTGGTAATTTTATTTTTATTTATAATCATAAGCATTTAATAATTATATTATTAAGATTAGAGTTTATAATTTTAAGAATTTATTTTTTAATATTGTTATTATTGAGAAATATTGAATTTGATATATATTTATTAATAGTTTTTTTAGTATTTTCTGTATGTGAGGGTGTTTTAGGTATTTCTATTTTAGTGTCATTAATTCGTACTCATGGGAATGATTATTTTCAAAGATTTAATTTATTGTAAAATGTTAAAATTTTTATTTTTTTTAATATTTATAATACTTTTATGTTTTAAAAAAAAAATATTTTGAATGGTTCAAATATTTTTTATAATTATATTTTTTTTTTTTATAAATATAACTATTAATATTATAAATTATAATAATTTAAGTTATATGTTAGGTTGTGATATACTTTCATTTGGTTTAATTTTATTAAGAATTTGAATTTGTTTATTAATAATTATGTCTAGAGAATTAGTATATAAAAATAATTTTTATGTTAATTTTTTTCTTTTAAATATTATTTTTTTATTGATTATATTATATTTAACTTTTTCTACTATAAATTTATTTATATTTTATTTATTTTTTGAAGGAAGTTTAATTCCTACATTAATATTAATTGTAGGTTGAGGTTATCAACCAGAACGTATTCAAGCTGGTATATATCTTTTATTTTACACTTTATTTGTTTCTTTACCTTTATTATTAGGGATTTTTTATATTTATGTTAATATGAATTGTATAATAATTTATTTTTTAAAATTTTATAGTTATAGTTTTTATTTTTTATACTTTTGTATAGTTTTAGCTTTTTTAGTTAAAATACCTATGTATTTTGTTCATTTATGACTTCCTAAAGCTCATGTTGAAGCTCCGGTGTCAGGGTCTATAATTTTAGCTGGTGTATTATTAAAATTAGGGGGATATGGGCTTTTTCGTGTTTTAATTATTATACCTAAAATTTCTTTGAGTTTAAATTTTTTTTGGGTTATTATTAGTTTAGTAGGTGGATTTTATATTAGATTAAAGTGTTTATGTCAAGTAGATATAAAATCTTTAATTGCTTATTCTTCAGTAGCTCATATAGGAATGGTAATTGGGGGATTAATAACAATAAATTATTGAGGTTATTTGGGATCTTATGTTTTAATAATTGGTCATGGTTTATGTTCGTCAGGTTTATTTTGTTTAGCTAATATTAACTATGAGCGACTTCAAAGTCGTAGTTTATTTATAAATAAAGGAATAATGAATTTTATACCTTCATTAAGATTGTGGTGATTTTTATTATTATCAGCTGCTATAGCAGCTCCTCCTTCCTTAAATTTATTAGGAGAAATAAGTTTAATTAATAGAATAATAAGTTGATGTTATTTATCAATATATATGTTAATATTAATTTCTTTTTTTAGAGCTGCTTATAGATTATATTTATATTCTTATACTCAGCATGGGAAAAATAATATAAGATTGTATAGATTTTATAGAAGTTTATCTCGGGAATATTTACTATTAATATTACATTGATTGCCTTTAAATTTATTAATTTTAAAAATTGATTATTTTATAATTTGAATTTAATTAAATAAAGTAATATTTAAATAATTTAAAAAAAATATTGATTTGTGGAATCAAAAATATGATGATATAATCATTTTAAATTATTTATAAGAGAAGATTTTCAATTTGCTTTATAAGATTTTTTTTTTTATTTTTTTTTATGTTAATTAATTTTTTTTTTATAATATATTTTATTATTAATGATATTATTCTTTTTTTAGAGTGAGAATTAATTTCTTTTAATTCAATTAGTATTGTATTTTCTATTTTATTAGATTGAATTTCATTATTATTTATAATATTTGTTTTATTAATTTCTTCTTCAGTTATTTATTATAGAAAAAGTTATATAAGTTCAGAGTTAAATTTAAATCGTTTTATTTTATTAGTTTTATTATTTATTTTATCAATAATTTTATTAATTATTAGTCCTAATATTATTAGAATTTTATTAGGTTGAGATGGGTTAGGTTTAGTTTCTTATTGTTTAGTTATTTATTATCAAAATTTAAAATCTTATAATGCTGGTATATTAACAGCTCTTTCTAATCGGATTGGTGATGTTTTTATTTTGATAATTATTTCCTGAATATTAAATTATGGAAGATGAAATTATATTTTTTATTTAGATTTTATAAGAAATGATTTTTTTATAAAGTTTATTGGTTTTATAGTTATTATTGCTGCAATAACAAAAAGAGCTCAAATTCCTTTTAGATCTTGATTGCCAGCTGCTATAGCAGCTCCAACTCCTGTTTCTGCTTTAGTTCATTCTTCTACTTTAGTAACTGCTGGGGTTTATTTATTAATTCGTTTTAATAATTTATTAATTGATATGTTATTTTTAAAATTTTTATTATTATTATCAGGATTAACAATATTTATAGCGGGAATTTCAGCTAATTATGAATATGACTTAAAAAAAATTATTGCTTTATCTACTTTAAGACAATTAGGTTTAATAATAAGAATTTTAAGAATGGGTATGCCAGATTTAGCTTTTTTTCATTTATTAACTCATGCTATGTTTAAAGCTTTATTATTTATGTGTGCTGGGGTTATTATTCATATAATAAATGATAATCAAGATATTCGTTTTATAGGGGGTATTAGATTATATATTCCTTTAACTTCTTTATGTTTAAGAATTTCTAATTTAGCTTTATGTGGTATTCCTTTTTTAGCAGGGTTTTATTCGAAAGATTTGATTTTAGATATATTAATAATAAGTAATTTAAATGTATTAATTTTTTTTTTATATTATTTATCTACAGGTTTAACTATATTTTATACTATTCGTTTATTAATATATTTAATAGTAAATGATTATAATTTATTGTCTGTTTATAATTTATATGATGAAGATTATATTATATTAAAAAGAATATTTTTATTATTATTTATAAGAGTTATTACAGGTAGATTATTAAGATGATTAATTTTTTCATATCCTCATATAGTTTATTTACCATTAAATTTAAAATTAATAGTTATTTATGTAAGTATTGTTGGGTTTATTATAGGTTATTTAATTAGAAATATAAGAATTTATTCTTTAAATAAATTTTTATTTACTTATGAAATAAGATTATTTTTTTGTATAATATGGTTTATACCAAATTTATCAACATATAGTTTAAATTATTATTTTTTAAATTTAGGTTATAAAATAACAAAAAGAGTTGATATAGGTTGAAGAGAGTTTTATAGAGGTCAAGGATTGTATAATATTATTAAAAATTATTCTATTTTTAATAGTTTATTAATAATAAGTAATATAAAAATTTATTTATTTAGATTTATTTTATGAATAATATTTTTATTTTTGATAATTTTTATTATTAATTTATATTAAATTAAATGAATTTAAATAGCTTAATAAAGAGTATAATATTGAAGATATTAAGGTAATAAATATTTATTTTTAAATATATATATATATATATATATATATATATATATATATATGTATTTATATTTATAAAAATATTAATAATTTATTTTATTATTACAATGAAAATGTAATGTTTTTATTAAACTATATAAATTAAAATAAAAAATGAATATAAAAGAAATATTAATGATATTATTCACTAAAAATTAAGTTAGCAGCTTAATTATTTTATATTTCTAATGAAATAAATTAATTAAAATAAAAAATAAATAAAAAAAAAGAAAGAATTTAATTGGAATAATTTTATATTCAATTATATCATTAACAGTGATTTACCTCTATTTGGTCTCAATTAATAAATATGGAGTAAATTAAGTAACTCTTATTTTTAAGTCGAAATTAAATGCAAATATTGCTTCATATTTTATTTTTAATTTTTTTAAAAATAAATTTAAATAAGATAAGATAAATTGAGAATCAATAATTTTTGAATGCAAATCAAATGTTTTACTATAAACTATAATCCTATATATATATATATATATATATATGTAAATAAATTATTATTATTAATAATAATAAAATTTTATTATAAATTTAATTTGTTCAGTTTAATATATTTTGATTTCATTCATGATATAAACCTAATAATAAAATAATAATAAAAAAAAATCTAGTTTTAATTCAAATAATAAAATTTACTAATTTAAATGTAATAATTATAGGGAAAATTAGTGCAATTTCTACATCAAAAATTAAGAAAATTACTGTAATTAAAAAAAAATGAAGAGAAAATGGAATTCGAGCTGATGACTTAGGATCAAATCCACACTCAAATGGAGAGCATTTTTCTCGGTCTTTAAAGGATTTTTTGGAGATAATTATTGATAGTAATATTATAAAGTTAGAAATAATTATAATTATAATAGTAATTAAAATTAAAGTATTAATTATTTATATTAAAATAATTTTTAATCTTTTTGATTGGAAGTCAAATATACTAGTTATATTATATAAATTAATTAATTACCTCATCAATAAATAGAAATATATAAAAATAATCAAACTACATCAACAAAATGTCAGTATCATGCTGCAGCTTCAAATCCAAAATGATGTTTTTGTGAAAAATGATGATTAATATGTCGAATAAAACAAGTACATAAAAAAATTGTTCCAATAATTACATGTAATCCATGAAATCCTGTTGCTATGAAAAAAGTTGATCCATAAATACTATCTGCAATTGTAAACGGAGCTTCAAAATATTCATATGCTTGTAGAATTGTAAAATATATTCCTAATAAAATAGTAATTAGTAATCTTTGTTTAGTTTGTGAAAAATTATTTTCTATAAGGGCATGATGAGCTCATGTAACTGTTACTCCTGAGGTAATTAAAATAATGGTATTTAAAAGAGGAATTTGAAAAGGATTAAAAGAAGTAATGTTTATTGGAGGTCATATATTTCCAATTTCAATATTAGGGGATAAACTTCTATGAAAAAAAGCTCAAAAAAATGAAATGAAAAAAAAGATTTCTGAAATAATAAATAAAATTATACCTCATCGAAGACCTTTTAAAACAGAAATTGTGTGTTTTCCTTGGAAAGTTCCTTCTCGACAAATATCTCGTCATCATTGATATATAGTTAAAATAATGATTAAGTATCCTAATATTAATAAATTTATATTAAAATTATGGAATCATTTAATTATGCCAGTAACTAAAGTTATTGTTCCAATAGCTCCAGTTAAAGGTCATGGACTAAAATCTACTAAATGATATGGGTGATTGTTTTTATTCATTAGTTTACTTCATTAGAATATAATGTTCTTAAAATAGTAATTACATAAGCTTGAATAATTGCTACTGCAGATTCAAGAGTTAACAGTAAAATTTGAATTAAAATTAAAAATATAATTAAATAATTATTTATATTGATTCCAGTGTTTCTTAATAAAGTTAGTAGTAAATGTCCGGCAATTATATTAGCTGTTAGTCGAATTGCTAATGTTCCTGGTCGAATAATATTTCTAATTGTTTCAATTAAAACTATAAAAGGTATAAGAATGGTGGGGGTTCCTTGAGGAATTATGTGAATAAATATATGTTGAGAATTATTAATTCATCCATATAATATAAATCTTAATCATAAAGAGAGTGAAATAGATAATGAAATAGTTAAATGACTAGAACTAGTAAAAATATAGGGGAATAACCCTAAAAAATTATTAAATAAAATAAAAGAAAATAATGAAATAAAAATGAATGTTGATCCTTTTAATCTATTTGGCCCTAATAAATTTTTAAATTCTAAGTGTAATTTATTAATAATTATATTTCATAAGATAAATTGCCGATTTGGAATTAATCAAAATGAAAATGGGATAAATATAATACCAAGAATAGTTCTTATTCAGTTAAAAGGAATATTAAATAAGTTAGTTGTAGGATCAAAAATTGAGAATAAATTTGTTATCATTTTCAGGTTAGAATTTTTTTATTAGTATTATTTAAATAATTATTTTTGTTAATTTTATTAAAATTAATAATATAATAGTTTAAAATATTAAATAAAATAAAAATTAAAATAAATAAAATAAAAGAAATAATTCAATTAATAGGTATTATTTGTGGAATAAAAGAATATTATATTAAATAATAATTTAAATTTGACATATTTATGTTATAAGTTTAACTAATTCTTTAATTAAAATATTAAATAAATAATTTTGGTTTTATTAATATTAATTAATCATTAGAAGTAGATGTTAATTTACTATAAATTGGTTTAAGAGACCATTACTTACTTTCAGCCATCTAATGAAGAGTAATTATTAATTCAATTAATAAAATTTTTAATTGGGATTCTTTCAATTACAATAGGTATAAAACTATGATTTGCCCCACAAATTTCTGAGCATTGACCAAATAATAATCCAGGACGATTAATAAAAAAATTTGTTTGATTAAGACGTCCTGGATTAGCATCTACTTTAATTCCAAGAGATGGAATAGTTCAAGAGTGAATAACATCAGTAGCAGTTACTAAAATTCGAATTTGGTTATTTATAGGAAGAATAATTCGATTATCAACATCTAATAATCGAAAATTGTTTATATTTGTAGGCTGTATTATATAAGAATTAAATTCAATGTTAGAGAAGTCTGAATATTCATATCTTCAATATCATTGATGACCAATAGATTTTAAGGTAATTAATGGGTTATTTAGTTCATCTAATAAGTATAATAATCGTAATGATGGTAAAGCAATAAAAATTAAAGTAATTGCAGGTAAAATAGTTCAAATTATTTCAATTAATTGTTCTTCTAATAAAAATCGATTAATATAACTATTAAAAAATAATGATATTATTAAATAACCCACTAAAATAGTAATTATAATTAAGATAATTAATGTGTGATCATGAAAAAAAATAATTTGTTCTATTAATGGAGAAGCTCTATCTTGAAAGTTGATATTAGATCATGTTGCCATTTCTAAAAAAAGGATGATCCTTTATAGATGGGGTTTAAATCCATTACATATAATCTGTCATATTAGAAATTAATAATTTAATTAATTTCTTAAAATAGGTAATTCATTATAAGAATGTTCTGATGGAGGTAAAGATTGGAATCATTCAATAGATGAAGGTATATGAAGAGAGAATAAAATAATCCGTTGATTAATTATAGATTCTCAAATAATAATTATTATTATTATTATTGAAATTAAAGAAATATAAGATCCAAAAGAAGAAATAATATTTCATGAAATAAATCTATCTGGATAATCTGAATAACGTCGTGGTATTCCTGCTAATCCTAAAAAGTGTTGTGGAAAAAAAGTTAAATTAACTCCTAAAAATATTGAAATAAATTGAATTTTAAGTATTAATGGATTTAGAGAAAGTCCTGTAAATAAAGGATATCAATGAATAAATCCTCCAAAAATAGTAAATACAGCTCCTATAGATAATACATAATGAAAATGTGCTACTACATAATAAGTATCATGTAAAGTAATGTCAATTGAAGAATTAGCTAAAATTACTCCTGTTAATCCCCCTACTGTAAATAGAAAAACAAATCCAAGTCTTCATAATATAGAAGGTCTATAATTAATTTGAGTTCCGTGGAGAGTTGCTATTCAACTAAAAATTTTAATTCCTGTTGGAACAGCAATAATTATAGTAGCAGAAGTGAAATAAGCTCGAGTATCAATATCTATTCCAACAGTAAATATATGATGAGCTCAAACAATAAATCCTAATAATCCAATAGCTATTATAGCATAAATTATTCCTAAACATCCAAAAGTTTCTTTTTTTCCACTTTCTTGGGAGATAATATGAGAGATTATACCAAATCCTGGTAAGATTAAAATATAAACTTCTGGATGTCCAAAAAATCAAAATAAATGTTGATATAAAATAGGATCTCCCCCTCCAGCAGGATCAAAAAAAGAGGTATTAATATTTCGATCTGTTAGAAGTATAGTAATAGCTCCCGCTAAAACAGGTAATGATAAAAGTAGTAATAATGCGGTAATTCCTACTGCTCAAACAAAAAGAGGTATTTGGTCAAATGATAAGTTTCTAATTCGTATATTGATAATTGTTGTAATAAAATTAATAGCTCCTAAAATAGATGAAATTCCTGCTAAATGTAAAGAGAAAATTGCTAAATCTACAGAAGCTCCTTGATGTGCAATATTAGATGAAAGGGGGGGATATACAGTTCATCCTGTTCCGGCACCATTTTCTACAATGCTTCTAGAAATAAGAAGGGTTAAAGAGGGGGGTAATAATCAAAATCTTATATTATTTATTCGTGGGAAAGCTATGTCAGGGGCTCCAAGTATTAAAGGAATTAATCAATTTCCAAATCCTCCAATTATAATTGGTATTACTATAAAGAAAATTATAATAAATGCATGAGCTGTAACAATAGTATTGTAAATTTGATCATCTCCAATTAAGGATCCTGGAGTTCCTAATTCAGTTCGAATTAATAATCTTAAAGAGGTTCCGATTATTCCTGCTCAAATTCCAAAAATAAAATATAAAGTTCCAATATCTTTATGATTAGTAGAGTAAAATCATTTTCGCAAAAAAAAAATAAAATGGCTGAGGAATAAGCGATAAATTGTAAATTTATTAACGAGAATTATTTTCTTTTATTAGCTTTATATTCAATATTAGTGATTTAAAATTGCAAATTTTAAGGGGTATATTAAATACTAAGGCTTAAAGAAGAATTAATTCTTTATAAATAATTTTGAAGATTATTAGTTTAATTTAACTTAAAACCTTAAAAAAAATAAAAAGTTCTAAGAATTATTCCTTTAATAGAAATTAAACTAATAATTATAATAATAATAAAATATTTATTTTTAATGGTATTTTTATATCATTTTAATTTTAGATAGTTAAATATAATACAACAATAACTAATACGAATATAATAAAATAAAGTAATTAATCTTATTATAATGAAAATAAATCTAATAAAGTAAAATTGATTATTGATTAAAAAATTAATAACTAATCATTTAGGAAAAAATCCTAAAAATGGAGGTATACCTCCTAAAGATATTAAGTTAATAAAAATAAAAAATTTTATTGGAAAATTTATATTAACAATAAATAATTGATTTATAAAGTAAATATTTAAATTATAAAGTATAAGACATATAATTCTAATTAATAAGGAATATATTAAGAAGTAGGTGATTCATATTATTTCTCTAATTAAAATGGAAGCTATTATTCATCCTAAGTTGTTAATTGAGGAAAATGATATTAATTTACGTAAAGAAATTTGATTTATTCCTCCAATAGCTCCAATGATAGTATTAATAATTATAATTAAAATTAAAAAATTTTTATTTAAATAATAAGATAATAAAATTATGGGGGTAATTTTTTGTCATGTTATTAAAATTAAACAATTTATTCAATTTATTCCTTCAATAATATTAGGGAATCAGAAATGAAAAGGGGCAGATCCTATTTTTATTATTATTGAAGAGTTAATTAAAATTGAAAATAAATTATTTATTTCAAAATTTTTTAATAAAATTATTTTTAATAAAATTGAAAATAAAAAATTAATTGAAGCGATAGATTGAGTTAAAAAGTATTTTAATGAAGCTTCGGATATTAATAAATTATTAGAATTAGAGATTAGGGGGATAAATCTTAATAAATTAATTTCTAAGCCAATTCAGCAGCCAATTCATGAATTGGCTGAAATAGAAATTAATGTTCTAAAAATTAATATATAAAAAAAAAATATTTTATTAGAGTTTATATTAAAAAAAATATAAAATATTATATTGGGGGTTATTTATTTTAAAAAAATAATAAATTATTTAAATATAATAATTTATTTATATTTTAGTGTAAGATGCACAATAATTTTTGATATTATTAGATATAGTTTAATTCTATAAAATATAAATAATAAAGGTAATAATTATATTACATAGTTTATTCTATCAGAATAATCCTTTTATCAGGCACTTTATTAAGTAATTTAAAAAAAAGAGAATCTTTATATTTGGGGTATGAACCCAAAAGCTTTGTTTAGCTTATTTTTAATTATTTTTTTTTATTTATTAGAAAAATTATTAAAGATGGCTTAATTATAATATAAAATAAAATTTTTATTTTATTTTATATTAAATATTTAATATTATAATACATGTATATATATATATATATTTATAATAAATTAAATATTTAATTAATTATTAATTATATTAAT
>DVQE01000061.1:0-16389 GCA_018239585.1 Pyrrhopyge papius papius | reverse complement strand
GATTTTTAAGGTGCGGCTGTATTTTGACACAAAAAACCCCCAATAATCGGTTGTCCAACTATCGGGGGTCACTTCAACTTTTATGCCGGGGTTTTTTTATGCCCGAAAGAGGAACAGCACTATATCATCAGCATGATCAGGCCCTTTGTGAGCATAAATAACTGATTTTCGAAATTAAGCACCAGTGGCAGCGGGGAGTCCGTTAACGGGGAAAAGGCAAGAACGTGCAGCAGACTGAATGTTGACATAGTGGCTCCGGAAAGAGGAAAGATAAGCCATCATGCAGAAAAAGAAGGGAAAATGGAAGCTGCGCCCGCAGATTGCCTGAAACGGACGCAGAGCAGGCTTAAAGCGGATTAACGGTGTAATTCACCGGCAGCTTCAGGCTGATAGATAATTTCTGATACTTTTACGCGCGTTGCTTCACCGTTCGGCAGTTCCCATGAGATCTCATCGCCGACGGAAAGCCCGAGTAACGCAGCTCCCAGCGGTGCCATGACAGACAACTGCTCTGCGCTGTCTTTCAGTGACGCCGGGTACACCAGGGTACGGATACTCTCTTTCCCGCTTGATAAATCCTCAAAGCGGATGCGGCTGTTCATCGTGACGACCGTGGCAGGCATTTCCGCCGGCGGCAGGATTTCAGCGCGATCTAACTCGTCATTCAGGGCTTCGGCAACCGGACTGTCAGCATAAGCCGGCTGTTCCAGCAGCATATCCAGACGCTCTGCGTCCAGTTCATTAATAATTATATTGGGCTTTTTCATACCACACTCCAAATCATTTCCAATACAAAAGAACACCCCCACACCAGAAGGAGGGGGGTGCTCATTTTGATAATTAATCTGATAGTAGGCTGTTCTCCTCCGAAAGGAAAGAGATCAGGATCACGAACCGCCGGGCTGCGTGAACGAAACAGCGTATCAGTTTTCTTTAAGTAAAATATTTCGGTTAGTATAACTAATCTTCATCAAAACCTGAATCAAAAAGGGAAATAATTGCCTCAATGGCGGTATTTTCATCAGGCCCTGTTGCTTCTACTTCAATAAAACTGCCCTGTTCGGAATCCAGCATCAGCATCGCAAGCACACTGTCTGCCCGGGCTTCTTCATTCTGCTTATTACGAAATACCACCGTTGACCGGAAGGTCTGGATCAGTTCAAACAGTTTCATCGCCGGCCGGGCATGCAGCCCGAGCCGGTTTTTGATTTCTACCTGACAACGGATTGTCATGGGTTATTTCCGTTTTTCCAGCGTCCGGTGACGTGACTGCACGTTTTTGCCGCGTGAACGGAAGTAATCCGCCAGCTGTTCCGCCACATAGACAGAACGGTGTTTCCCGCCGGTACAGCCGATAGCGACTGTCAGGTAGCTGCGGTTGTTGGTTTCCAGCATCGGCAGCCACAGTTCCAGATAACTGCGGGTCTGGTAAATAAAGTTATGCACTTCGGTATGACGATCAAGGAACGCGGCCACCGGCTTATCCAGACCGGTCATCGGACGCAGTTTCGGGTCCCAGTGCGGGTTCGGCAGGAAACGGACATCAAAGACATAATCCGCATCAATAGGAATACCGTGTTTAAACCCGAAAGACTCGAATACCATGGTCAGTTCGCGTTCGCGTTTACCGAGCAGACGGGTTCTCAGCATTTCGGCCAGTTCGTGCACCGACATTTCAGAGGTATCGATGATCAGATCAGCGCGGGAACGCAGGGGTTCCAGCAGATCGCTCTCCTCATCAATGGCGCTTTCCAGTGAGAGATTCTTGCTGGAAAGGGGATGCAGACGGCGGGTATCACTGTAACGGCGGATCAGGGTGTTGCGATCCGCATCCAGGAACAGCAGCTGGGGAGAGAAACTGTCCGGTAATCTGGTCAGGGCTTCCTCAAAGACTTCCGGGGACTCCGGCATATTGCGGACGTCAATACTCACTGCAGCAGAGATATCGCGTGTTGCCAGGGTAGCGGCAAGCTCCGGCAGAAGAGTGACCGGCAGGTTATCAACGCAGTAGAAACCCATATCTTCCAGCGCCCGCAGGGCAACAGATTTACCCGAACCAGAGCGGCCGCTGACAATCATCAGCACCATGAGGGGACTCCCTATCGTTTCTCTTTCAATGGCAATACGCCATTATCTGTTGTCGTCAGCCGGTTATCATCACTCTGTGATGATACTGTACAGCTCTTCATCGCTTTGCGCCTGACGCAACCGGCGGCAGAGCGCTTTGTCAGCCAGTTTTTTGGCTACTAACGACAGTGTGTGTAAATGCGTCTGACACTGATCAGACGGAACAAATAACGCAAACAGAATGTCCACATTCTGATTGTCAATCGCATCAAACGCGATAGGTTGCTCCAGATGTAAAAATACGCCGCAGGCAGTTTGTGCCTCGCTTTTATCCAGTTTTCCGTGGGGGATGGCAATCCCGCCACCGATACCGGTTGTCCCGACTTTTTCCCGTGTAAGGAGTGCCTCAAACAGCGTGTTTTCCGGCAGCGCCAGCGCGGTGGCAGCCAGTTCACTGATAATCTCCAGCGCGCGCTTCTTACTGGTACAGTGAATATTATTGCGTGTACAGCTGATACTCAGTACATCGCTCAGGGACAAATTTGCTTCGTTATTCATTTCATTGTTCACTTAGGATCAGAATCCCGGTAACCACCATGGTAACCGGGATCAGAGCACTGCTTTTTCCTGAGAAAATTCAGACTGTTAATTCAGTCATGCACCCGGGTGCAGAAAATTTACCGGTTTCTCAGTTTTTCTTTGTGTTTGGACAGCTGGCGGCCGAGTCTTTCTGCCATCTCATCAATTGCCGCGTACATATCCTCTTTTTCCGCTGAGGCGTGAAGATCCGCACCGTTTACCTGAGCCGTTGCCTCCGCGATTTTACTGACTTTCTCAACCTTAAGGATCACCTGAACGCTGTTGATTTTATCGAAATACTGCTCCAGTTTTTTACACTTGGCTGTCACAGTCTCACGTAAAGCATCTGTAATTTCAACGTTGTGGCCGGTAATTTGTAATTCCATAGTGTCTTCCTTCTCAATGTGTATCAAATCAGCTGTTTACGCTGATTTGAGGGCGGGATGGATAACGACTCGCGATATTTTGCGACAGTTCGTCTGGCGACCTGAATACCCTGTTCGGCAAGCATGTCGGTCAGTTTGCTGTCGCTGAGCGGTTTCGCCGGATTCTCGGCGGCAACCAGTTTTTTCACCAGTGCACGGATGGCGGTGGAGGACGCCTCGCCCCCGCTGTCAGTGCTGACGTGGCTGGAGAAAAAGTACTTCAGTTCAAAGATCCCCCGCGGACTGTGCAGGAATTTCTGCGTTGTTACCCGGGAAATCGTGGATTCATGCATCTCAACCCGCAGTGCGATATCCGCCAGCACCATGGGCTTCATATATTCTTCGCCCTGTTCAAAGAACGCCTGCTGCTCTTCCACAATACAGGTCGCGACTTTGAGCAGCGTATCGTTCCGGCTTTCCAGACTTTTAATGAGCCACTTTGCTTCCTGCAAATTATTACGGATAAACTGACTGTCGCTCTCACTGCGGGCCCGCGATCCCATCGCGGCATAGTGATTATTGACCCGCAGACGGGGAATGCTGTCGGAATTGAGTTCCACTGTCCAGCGTTCGCCGTGTTTTCTCACAAGGACGTCAGGAATAACATACTCTGATTCTCCGGTGTTGACTACCAGGCCCGGACGCGGTTCCAGCGACTGAATCAGATCAATGGCGGATTTCAGTGCCTCTTCTTTCAGTTTGGTCACCCGGCCCAGGGTGCGGAAATCCCGGTTCCCCAACAATGCCAGATGCTGATCCGTAATAGCAAGGGCTTCTTTCAGGCTCGGGGTCTCCGGCGGCAGAATTTTCAGCTGCACCATCAGACACTCCCGCAGGTCACGGGCGCCCACACCTACCGGATCAAAACGCTGAATACGCTTGAGTACCGCTTCGACATCTTCGGTAGTGACGTCATCGTCACCGATACTCAGGCGGATATCATCGACAGAGACGGTCAGATAGCCGGTTTCATCAATCGCATCAATGATTGAGAAGGCAATCGCGGCATCGGTTTCGGTAAAGGGGGTCAGGCGGGCCTGCCAGATCAGATAATCCTGTAAGGTTTCGGTGGTTTCGCCCTGATAGAGCGGCAGTTCATCGTCGCCGTAATCATTGCCGGTGCCGGACGGCGTACCGGCGGTGTAGATTTCTTCCCACTGCGCATCCAGCGGCAGATCATCCGGCATGGCGGTCTGCTCGAGAGCTTCGGCGCTGTCCAGTTCTTTTTGTGTTTCAGATTCAGCAGGCGTGTCAATTTCCTGATGGTTATCATCAAGTTCCAGCAACGGATTAGATTCCAGCGCCTCGCGGATCTCCTGCTGGAGTTCAAGCGTGGAAAGCTGCAACAAACGGATAGCCTGCTGAAGTTGTGGCGTCATCGCCAGTTGCTGGCTGAGTTTAAGCTGCAGACTCTGCTTCATTACGGACACGGGCTCCTTACGGCATTACAGGCGGAAACCTTCGCCTAAATAAACACGTTTAACCTGCTCATTATTCAGAATGGATTCCGGGCTGCCGTGGGCAATCATATGGCCCTGGCTGACAATGTAAGCCCGTTCACAGACATCCAGTGTTTCGCGGACGTTGTGGTCAGTGATCAGGACGCCGAGCCCGTAATCACGGAGGTGCTGAATAATCTTTTTAATATCAATAACGGAAATCGGGTCAACACCGGCAAATGGTTCATCCAGCAGGATGAATTTCGGGTTGGCGGCCAGCGCGCGGGCAATTTCCACACGGCGGCGTTCCCCCCCGGACAGTGACTGGCCCAGGTTATCGCGCAGATGACTGATATGGAACTCTTCCATCAGCTCTTCCGCCCTGTCCCGGCGTTCATCATTGTTCAGATCTTTGCGGATCTCAAGCACCGCCATCAGGTTCTGCCATACCGTCAGACGACGGAAAATAGAGGCTTCCTGCGGCAGATAGCCAATCCCTTTGCGGGCACGTTCGTGCAGCGGCAGCAGGGAAATATCTTCATCATCGATGCTTATTGCACCGGCATCACGGGGAACAATACCCACGACCATATAGAAGGTCGTGGTTTTCCCGGCACCGTTCGGGCCGAGCAGTCCGACGATTTCGCCGGAACTGACTTCAAGCGTCACATCTTCGACGACTTTGCGCCCTTTGTAGGCTTTGGCTAATTTGCTTGCAATTAATTTTGCCATAAATCGTTACTTACCTTTCTGGCCGGTTGCCGCCGGGCCTTTTTCCTGAATCTGTGACGGCAGCAGTACGGTAGTCACCTGTTTGCCTTTGTCACTGAATGCCTGCATTTGTTGTGTCGGCACCACATAGGTAATCTTGTCACCGGTGATATTGCTGTCCAGCTGTTCCAGGTAGGCATTACCGGTCAGCGTGACCAGCTCATTGGCCATTTCGTAACGCAGTTTGCTGCCGCGTCCTTTGATTGGCTTGCCGTTATCCTGCATCTGGTAGAAGGTCACCGGATTACCGAATGCTTCGATCACCATTTTATTGGAATCGCCGCCCGGACGGGTGACCACCACTTTGTCAGCGCGGACATCAATCGTTCCCTGTTTTACCACAACATTATCCGTAAATGTGGTGATATTTTTTTCTAAATCAAGGGCTTGTTTTAATGATGTTACCGTCACCGGCTGCTGTGTATCTTCTTTTAACGCCAAAGCAGGGACACTGACGGCCAGAATTGCTGTTGCAATCAGAGTATTAAGGATGTTTGCTTTCATTTGGGATCTCATAGTAAGTCTGTACATCTTTGATCAGTTCCGCATTACGACTGCGTAAATTACCCCGCATCTGCAATCCGGCGGAACGCAGTCCTGTGCCCGTGATGGTGACTTTGTCGTCAGAACTCACATCCTGGGTTATCAGATTGACTTCGGCGTTATCCGTGGTGATCTGCCTGAGCTGCGTATCGGTGGTCAGGCTGTCAACCTGCACATCACCGTATAAATATAACATTCTGTCATTGGTTAATTTGGCCCGCTTTGCCCGGATAGTCCAGGTGGCGGTTTTATCAGGATCGTAGGTGGTCAGCACCGGATTAGTAAACCATGTTACTTTTTCCTGAGCAAAGTTCTGCACATCATCCGCATTCAGCCGGTACGCCAGCAGCCCTGTCGGTTCGTAAGCCAGGGTTGAGGACGTTTGGGTTTTATACGTCGGCGTACCGTCTTCCACAATTCTGCCGTCGGCGTCACCTGAACGGGTGACCGACAGGTTCCAGCCGAGCAGACCGAGGGCGATAAGTGCCAGAATAATGATCAGCCAAAGCTTAAATTTACTCATGAGATCCCTGATAAAGCCATTATAACCAATAAAATACTTTTCAGACGGACAGGCCTTTCGCCGCATCCAGCTTATTTTGTGCCAGCAGAATCAGATCACACAATTCGCGGACAGCGCCGCGGCCGCCTGCAATCTGTGTAACATAATCCGCTTTGGGTAACAATAACGGGTGGGCATCCGCCACTGCGGCGGATAAGCCGACCTCTGCCATAACCGGCCAGTCAATCAGGTCATCGCCGATATAGGCGACGTCGCCGGGGCGAAGCGCCAGTTTAGCTAATAGTTCGTGATACGCCAAAAGCTTATCGCTCTGTCCCTGGTAAAGATGTGTAATGCCGAGTGTATTGGCCCGATCTTCCAGTAATTTTGCGTTGCGGCCGGTAATTATAGCCACTTCTACGCCGGAGGTCAGCAGGCAGCGGATACCGTAGCCGTCACGGACATTAAATGCCTTCAGTTCTTCACCGCTGTTGCCCTGATAAATCAGGCCGTCAGACATCACGCCGTCCACATCACAGATAAGAAGCCGTATTTTAGCGGCTTTTTCCAATACTGTTTGCGCTATCGGGCCATAGCAGGTGTCAATGGTGGTAATTTGTGTCATCGTCAGTCCTTATACCACCCCGGCCTGGAGCAGATCATGCATATGCAGTACGCCGAGCAGTTTATCACCTTCTGTGACTAATAAAGAGGTGATATGACGGGACTGCATTAAATTCAGTGCCTCAACCGCAAGGGTATTGGCTTTGATGCGGATCCCGCCCGGGGTCATCACATCGGCAATCTGGCAGTTATTGAGGTCGGTGCCCGCATCGAAAATCCGGCGCAGGTCACCGTCAGTGAAAATGCCCTGAATAATCATGTCATCATCACAAATCACGGTCATGCCCAGTTTTTTACGGGTGATTTCCACCAGCGCTTCACGCAGTGAGGCGGTTTTCGGTACACGCGGGATGTCATCCCCGGTGTTCATCAGGTCGGAAACCAGTAACAGCAGTTTACGGCCGAGCGCGCCGCCCGGATGCGAGAGGGCAAAATCTTCAGCAGTAAAGCCGCGGGCCTGCAATAAGGCAATCGCCAGTGCGTCCCCCATCACCAGTGTGGCGGTGGTGCTGGTGGTCGGCGCAAGACCGAGCGGACAGGCTTCCTGCGGAACTTTAATACACAGATGGACATCCGCTGCTTTTCCCATGGTACTGTCCGGGTTGCCGGTCATGCAGATAAGCGGGATGTTCTGACGTTTGATAACCGGGATCAGCGCCTGAATTTCTGAGGATTCACCGGAGTTTGAAATCGCGATAACCACATCTTTCTTTGTGACCATTCCCAGGTCGCCGTGCGCGGCTTCGCCCGGATGCACAAAGAAGGAGGAGGTACCGGTGCTGGCAAATGTCGCGGCCATTTTGTGGCCGATATGACCGGATTTTCCCATCCCCATGATGATCACTTTGCCTTCACAGCGGAATATCAGTTCACAGGCTTTATCGAAATCATCATTAATATACTGCTCGAGTGACGCGAGACCTTCACGTTCAATCCGGAGGACACGTTTACCTGTTAGTTGAAAATCAGTTCGGGACATCAGTTTTTTCTCACTTTCAGTATCTGTCTGTGTATTCATGGCTGACGCTTATCAGCCGGTAAAAAGACTTATCAGCCAGGCGGTGAACGCGCTTAGCAGAATAATGCCTTTCAGCCGGTTCAGCCGCTGGTTCCGTCCGGCCGCGAAGAAAATAAATAACACACCGGCGGCGATCATCACGGCGAAATCGGTCATAAAACGGTCTGCCGCCATCGGCGCAGTGGCTAACAGCGCCGGGATCCCCGCGACGACCGTGGTATTAAACAGTGTCGCGCCGATAAGGTTCCCCAGCGCGATATCTTTTTCACCTTTGACTGCCGCCGCAATCGTGGTGCACAGCTCCGGCAGACTGGTGCCGATAGCCAGGATAGTCAGCCCGGTGATGCGCCCGCTGATCTCCGCATAGCGGGTGAAGGCAGAGGCGTTATCAATCACAATCCGGACCGCCACCGGCATAATCAGCAACCCGGCGACCAGCCACAATAAAGCAACCGGTAAATTATTTTCCTGCGGCAGTTCATGGTTTTGTTCAGTCGTGAAGCCGTCATACTGATCACGCCGCGCCATTGCGGCAATTTTCACCACCAGCCAGAGACTGGCGAGCCCCGCAAGCACCAGAAATCCGCCCTGAACCCGCGTGATACCGCCGGACCAGATAAACAGCCCGAACAGCGCCATTACCGCCAGCATCAGCGGAAGCTCACGGCGCAGCACCGCAGACTGCACACTCAGCGGACGGATAAGGGCGGCAAGCCCGGCAATCAGCAGTAAATTGATAATATTGGAACCGATAATGGTGCCGAGCGCCAGGTCCGGCTGCCCTTCAAGCACCGCACCGGCGGAGGTCAGCAGTTCCGGCAGCGATGTGCCGGGACCGGCCACCAGAATACCGGTGATAAACGGGGAGATGCCGAGCGCGCGGGAAAATACCGCGGCACCGTACACAATCCGGTCAGAGGCATAAACCAGCAGAATCAGCCCGGTCAGTAAAAGGATGCTGGTGAGTAACATGGCTCTCCTCCGGGCTGAAAAACAGTCAGAAATAATGAAATGCGGGAAATTGAGGGTATTGTACGGGCTGAGACGCAAAAGTAAAACAGACGTTTTGTACCCGGCAGAGCGTTAATGTTAAATGCTGATATACTTGTGTATCACGCTGTTTATGTCCCGTTACTCAGGGGGGATAAATAATTCAGACAGTAACACCCGCATTTAAAGGCGAAAACTGCCGGATTTTTTTATATTATGATGGGTCAGTCCTGTATGTGTTGTAAAAACACGAAAAACATAACGTTAAGGTTGTGAGGTCATGAACCGACAGACGGAAAATATTATTGAGATCCGGAACATGTGTTTCCGGCGCGGTTCGCGCATGCTGTTTAATGATATCAGCCTGGATGTGCCGCGCGGCAAAGTGACCGCGATTATGGGGCCGTCCGGGATCGGGAAAACCACGCTGTTGCGTCTGATCGGCGGGCAACTGCGCCCGGACAGCGGTGAAATCTGGTTTGACGGTGATAATATCCCGGCACTCTCCCGCAGCAAACTGTATCAGTCACGCCGTAAAATGAGCATGCTGTTTCAGTCCGGGGCGTTATTTACCGATATGACAGTCTATGACAACGTGGCGTTCCCGCTGCGCGAACATACCCGGCTGCCGGAATCCCTGATCCGGACAACCGTGATGATGAAACTGGAAGCGGTCGGTTTACGGGGGGCGGCAAACCTGATGCCGTCTGAACTTTCCGGCGGGATGGCGCGCCGTGCGGCACTGGCGCGGGCCATTGCACTGGATCCGGATCTTATCCTGTTTGATGAACCGTTTGTCGGTCAGGATCCGATTACCATGGGTGTGCTGGTAAAACTGATTGATGAACTCAATCAGTCGCTGGGTGTAACCTGCGTTGTGGTTTCTCACGATGTGCCGGAAGTGCTCAGTATTGCGGATAAGGCCTATATTGTCGCGGAGCAGTCCGTGATCGCGCAGGGTACCGCAGAAGAGTTGCAGGAGAACACCGAACCGCGTGTGCGCCAGTTCCTGGATGGTATCGCTGACGGGCCGGTTCCTTTCCGCTATCCGGCGGGTGATTACCAATCAGATTTATTAGGATAAACGAGACATGTTGACACAGGCACTTGCTGCTTTGGGACGCCGCGCGTTAGCGACATGCGCGTCTTTCGGGCGGTCAGGATACATGCTGTTCCGTGCGCTGTTCGGCAAACCGCAGTTTGCCCGGCAGTGGCCGCTGCTGCGTAAGCAGCTGTACAGCGTCGGTGTGCAGTCCCTGCTGATTATTTCAGTGTCCGGGCTGTTTATCGGGATGGTTCTGGCCTTACAGGGATATCTGGTTCTGAAAACCTTCAGTGCGGAAGCCAGCCTCGGCATGATGGTGGCGCTGTCGCTGCTGCGTGAGCTGGGGCCGGTGGTGACCGCACTGCTGTTTGCCGGACGCGCCGGTTCCGCACTGACAGCGGAAATCGGGCTGATGAAAGCCACAGAACAGTTATCCAGCCTGGAAATGATGGCGGTCGATCCGCTGCGCCGTGTGATCGCACCGCGTTTCTGGGCCGGTTTGATCAGTATGCCGCTGTTATCCATGATTTTTGTCGCCGTGGGTATTCTTGGCGGGGTCATGGTCGGGGTGGACTGGAAAGGGATCGATGAAGGGTTCTACTGGGCTTCCATGCAGGCCAATGTGGACTGGCAGAAAGATGTGATGAACTGCATTTACAAGAGTGTGGTTTTCGCCTTCACCGTCACCTGGATTGCCCTGTATAACGGGTATGACGCTATTCCGACGTCTGAAGGGATTAGTCGGGCAACAACACGCACGGTCGTTCATTCATCGCTTGCCGTGTTAGGGTTAGATTTTGTGCTTACGGCACTGATGTTCGGGAATTAAACAATGCAAAGCAAGAAAAATGAAGTTTGGGTCGGGCTTTTCGTCTTAATTGCCATTGCGGCGATTATCTTCCTGGCACTGAAAGTGGCGGATATCCGCTCTGTCGGCAGCGAAAAAACCTACCGCGTGTCTGCCACCTTTGATGATATCGGCGGTCTGCAGGCCCGTTCACCGGTAAAAATCGGCGGTGTGGTGATTGGCCGCGTCAATGACATCCGTCTGGACAAGGACTATAAACCGGAAGTGACGCTGGACATTTACAGCCAGTATGACCAGATTCCGGACACCAGTTCGTTGTCTATCCGCACCTCCGGTCTGCTGGGTGAGCAGTATCTGGCACTCAGTAAAGGGTTTGAGAATACAACAGACCCGGATCTGCCGATGACTGAAATGCTGAAAGACGGCAGCCGTATTCAGGACACCAAACCAGCGATGGTGCTGGAAGATTTAATCGGTCAGTTCCTGTATAAGAGCGGCGACGGCGAAGGGGGGAATGCCCCGGAAGCGGCACCGGCTGCACAGCACTGATACGAAAAGTAATGTAAAAGCGGATGTTTTTGCCCGCAGGGGCGGACATCCTGCATAATACTGTTTACCGAAGACACCTTCACGGCGGAAAGTGCCGGTGATTAATCAGGAGTTGATTATGTTTAAGCGTTTACTGATAGCGGCAATGCTGGTGGTGATAGCCCCGTTTGCCGGCGCTGTTGACCAGACAAACCCGTATACACTGATGAATGATGCGGCGGCGAAAACCTTCAGCCGTCTGAAAGCAGACCAGGCGCAAATCCGGCAGAATCCGGACTATCTGCGCACCGTGGTTCAGGAAGAATTACTGCCGTATGTGCAGATCAAATACGCCGGTGCGCTGGTGTTAGGTTCTTACTACAAAGATGCGACACCGGCACAGCGCGACGCCTATTTCAAAGCCTTTGAGGCGTATCTGGCCCAGGCATACGGCCAGGCACTGGCAATGTACACCAACCAGACTTATCAGATTGATCCGGCACAGCCGCTGGGTGATAAAACCATCGTGGCTATCCGTGTGACACTGACCGAGCCGGGCGGGCGTCCGCCAATCCGTCTGGATTTCCAGTGGCGTAAAAACACCAAAACCGGTCACTGGCAGGCGTATGACATGATTGCTGAAGGCGTGAGTATGATCACCACCAAACAAAATGAGTGGGCCTCTATTCTGCGTCAGAAAGGGGTTGATGGTCTGACTGCGGAGCTTGAGCGCAGTGCGAAAACCCCGATTACCCTGGATCAGAAATAATGACGGCTGCGCTGACGTGGGAAAAACAGGGTGAAACCCTCGCCCTGAGCGGGGAACTGGATCGCGATACACTGCTGTCGTTCTGGAATGCACGTCAGCAGCAGATGAATGCCGTGCAGACGGTGGATGTTTCCGGTCTCAGTCATGTGGATTCCGCCGGGCTGGCTATGCTGGTCCGTCTGCGGGGAGAGCGTTCGGAAGCACCGTTTGTGTTATCCGGAGTAAGCGCTAACTTGCAGATGCTGATGTCACTCTACAGTGTTGAGTTCGAATTCAGTCACAACGCGTGAATTATCGCTGCCTCCGCCTGTGTCACCACAGCCGGAGGCATTTTTAATGGTTTAAGAGCGGGGCATATTCGATTACGATAGTGCCTATAACACACAATCTGATAACCAATTTGAGAAATTATGGATACGAATGAAATCAAACAGGTGCTGATGGATAAGTTAGCACTTACTGACGCAATTGTGACCGGTGACGGCAGCCATTTTCAGGTGATCGCTGTCGGCGATCTTTTTGACGGCATGAGCCGCGTTAAACAGCAGCAGGCCGTGTATGCGCCGCTGATGGAATATATTGCCGATAACCGTATCCACGCGTTGTCTATCAAAGCCTATACTCCGGCTCAGTGGGAACGGGATCGTAAACTGAGCGGGCTGTAACCGCGGCGGCTGACAATGCAGTGACAAGTCACGCGGCAGCAATTAATGATAATGAGAGTGTCTACAGATGGATAAATTTCGGGTAAAAGGTCCTTCCGTTCTTCAGGGCGAAGTGACTATCTCAGGGGCAAAAAATGCGGCATTGCCTATCCTGTTCGCGGCAATTCTGGCGGAAGAGCCGGTTGAGTTACACAATGTGCCGGAACTGCGGGATATCGACACCTCTGTGAAGCTGTTAACGCGGCTGGGTGCCAAAATTGAGCGCAAAGGAACCACACTGCGTGTGGATGCCTCTGCGATTAATGAATATTGTGCGCCTTATGATCTGGTCAAAACCATGCGCGCGTCCATCTGGGCGCTGGGGCCGCTGGTGGCCCGTTTTGGTCACGGTCAGGTTTCTCTGCCGGGCGGCTGTGCTATCGGCGCCCGTCCGGTTGATTTGCATATCACCGGCTTAGAGCAGTTAGGGGCGAAAATCACCCTCGATGAAGGGTATGTCAAAGCGGAAGTGGACGGTCGTCTGACCGGCAACACTATCGTGATGGATAAAGTCAGCGTGGGTGCCACCATCACTATTATGTGTGCGGCAGCCCTGGCGAAAGGCAAAACCATTATCGAAAACGCGGCCCGCGAACCGGAAATTGAAGACACCGCTGCATTCCTGAATGCGCTGGGTGCCAGGATCACCGGTGCAGGGACTGACCACGTGGTGATTGAAGGTGTTGAACGCCTCGGCTGCGGCTCTCACACTGTTGTGCCGGATCGTATTGAAACCGGGACCTTCCTGATCGCTGCAGCGGTTTCACGCGGTAAAATTCTGTGCCGTAACGCCAAGCCGGATACACTGGATGCTGTGCTGGCCAAGCTGCGCGAAGCCGGGGCGGAAATCAAAACCGGTGACGACTGGATAAGCCTGGATATGAAAGGGCAGCGTCCGAAAGCGGTCACCTTCCGTACCGCGCCGCATCCGGGTTTCCCGACAGATATGCAGGCGCAATTCAGCCTGCTGAACCTGGTGGCGGAAGGATCCGGCATGATCACGGAAACCATCTTTGAAAACCGCTTTATGCACATTCCTGAACTGATCCGTATGGGCGCACACGCGGAAATCGAGAGTAATTCGGTGCTGTGTCACGGCGTGGAAAAACTGTCCGGTGCTCAGGTGATGGCGACCGATCTGCGTGCATCTGCAAGCCTGGTGCTGGCGGGTTGTATCGCGGAAGGCACCACAATCGTTGATCGTATTTATCATATCGATCGCGGTTATGAGCATATTGAAGAGAAATTACGCGGCCTGGGGGCGGATATCGAACGTATTCATTCAGCAGAGTAATTCCCTGATATAAGTGATAAACAGAAAAGAGCGGATATCCGCTCTTTTTTTGTGCCTTATTCCTGTCCGCCGGGGGAGGGAGTGAACTCTTCGATGGTCACATCGACAGACCGCATCTGGCCATTGCGTAACAGGGTGACCGGCACAACACTGCCCGGGCTCAGTTCCGCCACCTGATCCATCATTTCCAGTGGTGAGGTGCTTGGCTTGTTATTGACGCTGGTGATGATATCCCCGACCTGAATCCCGCCTTTATCTGCCGGGCCGTCACGGGCAACCTGAAAGACCCGCAGACCGGTTATCTGATTGATATCACTGTTGTTAGTCCGGATCGGTGGCAGCTCTTTGGAAGTGATACCGATGTAGCCCCGGATCACACGGCCGTCTTTTATCAGTTTATTCATAATGCGCAGGGCAAGCTCTGCGGGGATCGCCAGCCCGATGCTGTCACTCATCCGTGACGGATCGTTGCTGTCGTAAGACATGGTATTGATGCCGACTAACTCGCCCTCAGTATTGACGAGGGCACCGCCGGAGTTACCGGCCATAATCGAAGCATCAGTCTGGAGAAAATTCTGGCGGCGGGTCGGACTCAGCCCGACACGGCCCATTGCACTGATAATGCCCTGATTGACCGTTTGTCCGACATTAAACGGGTTACCGATTGCCAGCACCACATCACCCACATGGGACTGACGTTTCGGGTTGATCGGGATCACCGGCAGTTTATCGGTGGTATTGATTTTCAGCACCGCGAGGTCAGTCAGATCATCCGCACCAATCAGCATACCTTCATACAGGCGGCCGTAATTGCCGTATTGCAGTGCTATCAGAATCTGATCGGCATTTTTAATCACATGCTGGTTGGTCAGGATGTAGCCCTGATCATTCATGATCACGCCGGAGCCGAGGGAGTTCAGCTCGGGGCCCTGCTGGGAGAGACTGCCCATGCTACTGCTGTAAACGTTGACCACGGCAGGTGCGGCACGGCGTACTGCCTTGTTGTAGCTGACCGGTTCGTCATTATTAAACAGATTCGTAAACCACTGGGTCACAAATTGCGGGCGAATAGACGGGACGCTGACCAGAAGCAGGGCAGCCACAAGAAGTCCCATAAAAACGGAGCGCAATAATTTAAACCACATAGTCCTTAACCGGTGTTGTGAGTACGGGAAGAAAATACTCCCGGCAGAATAGCATAATCCGGGCGAATTATATGTGGGTAATTGCGGTATTTTATGATGTGGTACAAATAAACAGGTGCGGTATCAGGCGGTTATTTATCACTTCCGGTCATGACGCGCCGGGCCGCCGGCTGCGTCATGTTATACAGGTGTTTAAACCGGCTTATCACCGATCACGGTTGCTCTGTGCATAATGCGGTGAAAATCGCCGTAATCAAAACTGGCGAGATGCTGGGTGCAGCGGTTATCCCAGACCGCCACATCGCCGTTTTGCCAGTGCCAGCGGACAAAATATTTCGGCTGTGTGCTGTGTTTAAACAGGAACGTCAGCAATGTATCACTCTCTTCCGGACTTAATTCACAGATACGGCGGGTAAAACCTTCGGTCACAAATAAGCTCTTCTTACCGGTAACCGGATGGGTTCTGACCAGCGGGTGGCGTTTCGGCGGGAAATCACGACGGGCTTTTTCCAGCGCGTCTTTTGCTTCGCCGGTCTGCGCAAAGCGGCTGTCCGGGAACGAGAGGCTGATATCATGCTCCGCCGTCAGGCCGGATAAAAATGCCTGTAACGGCGGTGATAAATCATCATAAGCACGGGTCAGACTGGCCCACAGGGTATCGCCGCCGAAAGGGGGAACCTGTACGGCGGATAATACACAGCCCATGGCCGGTTTTTCCAGAAATGTCACGTCGGTGTGCCACAGTTCGTTATCTTTCAGATCCAGCAGGTGGCTGTCGAGCACAATCAGTTCCCGCACGTCTTTGTGGGAAGGATAAACCGGATGGATATGCAGTTCACCCAGCGCAGCGGCAAAGTCCCGCTGGGCTTCCGGTTCAATATACTGCTGACGGAAAAACAGTACCTGATGTTCCAGTAACGCATCCTGTAATGCCGCCAGCGTGGCGGCATCCGGCGTTTTATTCAGGTTAATACCCCCGACCAGCGCACCGATGGCGGGTGTCAACGGTTGGATCTCCATATGCATGACCTCTCTGTCAGTTAAGATTCTTTGCCGTACCACGGCACTAATGCCTGCTGCAAATGACGCAATGCCAGTTCGATGGCGAGCGCCACCACGGCAATCACCGCGATACCGG
>DVQE01000060.1:0-16509 GCA_018239585.1 Pyrrhopyge papius papius | reverse complement strand
TCGCGATCGCGACCTTCGGTCGCTCATAAAAGAAAACCCCGCATAGAAAAGCGGGGTTAGTCAACGGTCTGAATGCCGCGAATGCGGCATTTTTTGTTCAGTACCCGGCAGCGGATTCCAGCCGCCACAGGTGGGCGGCCATCAGAGCCCGCCAGGGCGCGAAATCTGCCAGCCATTCCTGCGTTTCATCCGCTGTTATTTTTTCATCCCGCGCCAGCAGGCGCTGCAGATTACGCCGTACCGCAACATCGCCGTGCAGTGAGCCGTTCAGATAGTTAAAGCCGCGCAGCAGCGCATAGCTGACTGTCCAGGTACCGATACCCTTTATCGCCGTCAGTGAGGCGGAAACCGCATCCGCATTATCCGGTGTAACCACATCCGGCAGCACCAGCACCCCGCTTTCCAGTTGTTCGCTCAGCGCCAGCAGGGCATTCGCTTTACCGACGGAAAAACCGCAGCTGCGCAGACCGTCAAAATCGGTCTGTAAAATATGCGCTGCGTCCGGATAGCACCACAACCCGGAGGAGTGACGCAGGCCGATATGCTGAATCAGGCGGCGGCGGATAGAAATCGCTGCCTGAACACTGATCTGCTGCCCGATAATCGCCCAGTTAATGGCTTCAAACGGCGTAGCGGACTGGTAGATCCGTAATCCTTTCTGCTGCCTGATCAGCGGCCCGGCCAGCGGGTGATCCTGATACTGTTCTTCGAATGCCTCTACCGGCTGGATCAGGCCGAGCATATGCCGGGCGAGATGCTGCATACGGGATTTGTCTTCCGGCAGGGGCCCGGGGCCGTCTGTCGTGAGGGTGACACGGGCTTCCCCGGCGCGGATTTCCAGGGTCAGCAGGGCGGGATGACCATGCAGACAAATCCCTTTCATCACCCGGTTCCCTGTGACGTCTTCAGCCACATGGTGGTTATCACGTAAATGAAATGCGAGAAAATCCGCTGTATAATAAGGCTCGGGTAACGGAACGGCAATCGTCAGATTTTTGTTATTATTCAACTTTTCATACCTCAGAACAGGGCGGGTAACTGACCGGATTATAGTCGTTTTCATGTCCGGGTGTGTCATTTCGGCTGAAATGTTTATTTACATAATAATAGGTGGATTATTCTGAATGAACTCCGGATATAAAGTGTGGTACTTATACGTATGAACAAATGAGTTTTATTTCAGCATATTCATTTTTTGCCGTTGTCTGTGTGGCATAACCGGGACAAAAGCAGAGGTTATTGTTGTCACAATGCATATAATTGACGCCCGGTGTTTCATGTTCCCCGGAGGAAGAATTCAGCCGGAGATAGTTACAGCACAGCAGCACAACTCAGAGCGGATAAAGGCATTACCGATGGATATAAAGCAATATTACCTTGAGGTTGCGGAAGGTAAAGGTAAGAGGATGACGTCGGAGGTAGTGGCATTCCCTCCCTCGCGGCTCAACCTGGCAGAGTTAGAAGAGCGTTTGGCATCACAAACCTTTTTCACACAGGGTGATATTGAATACGCGGAGCATGATGAGAACAGCTTTTATTACACCTGTCATTACGGTGATGAAGAGCTGCTGTTTCTGGTGTCACTGGCACCGCGGGCACCGGAACTGGAAATTAATCCTTATTATTCAACCGATCCGCTTTCCCCCGGATTACTGGCCGAAGTCAACCAGACCGGGCAGGACATTTATGTTGAATGTCTTCTGCAGAATGATGTACTGCGAAGTTACCGGTATCAGCTGAAAATGGTGCAGATTCTGGTGCCGGATTTGCTGCTGGGGATTGATATTTCGGCAGCCGGGCGCGGGTTTACCCGCGAGTGGCTTAATTTTCAGCTGGAAAATGACGTGCAGCTGAACATTGAATCCCTGTATACCATTCATGCAATTTATGACACGGAAAATTCCCCGCCGACCATGTACTGGTTCCACACACACGGCCTGCTGCGCTGCGGGATCCCGGAAGTGGAACTGCTGCTGCCGCATACCATTAATGCCTACTACGGCATTCCTGATCTGCTGCGCAGTTTTATCGGGCAGAGTCTTAATGAAGGCAAAGTGCTGTTCAATGAGCCGATGTTGTGCGGTCAGACTGAAAAACAGCTGGAATATATTGTGGCACTGCCGTATCAGGAAGGGATCCGTCAGATCAACAAAAACACCCCGATCGACCAGCTGAAGCCTCTGGAAGCGATCGATTACTCTCACGATAATATGCCGGAAAATGAATTTCTCGGTGATCGCGGTGATCGCGATGATCAGCATGACCATCCGTCCTGTATGCTGTTCCGGGTAAATGAAAGTTCGCCGGTGTTACAGACATTTTTCCGTGGTTTCGACGACGATGCGGCCATTATGTTTTACCGCCCGAACAGTGAAACTCATGAAATGGCCGTAAAAGCACGGCTGCGCTGGCACTATTTTGCCCAGATGTTTACGGAATACGGGCAGCCGGTGGTTAAAACGAAAAAAGGTCTGCTCGGGGGGTTATTCGGTAAAAAAGCCGGTGAGGAGGAGGGTGAGCATCCATGGGCGTTTATGGTCAAATGCGGCATTCCTTACGGGGATGATGATGACCTGGAGCACATGTGGTTTATCCCGGAAACACTGGATAATGACGTGTTTACCGGCAAACTCATCAACCAGCCGTTTTATGTTGAAGAGATGCAGGAAGGCGGTGTCTATCCGCTGAATACAGAAATGCTCACCGACTGGAATATCTATTTTTCCGGTGAGAAATACACCCCGGATACCATCTATCAGCTGCTCAGCCCGTCACAGGTTCACTGAGAACGGATTGTTCCGTAAAAAGCGCTGAAACGGAAGTCGCCCCCGATAGTCGGACACCCAATTATCGGGGGTTTTTTGTACCTATGAGCAGTCTGACAGCGAACGGGCTGATTATTTGCAACAAGGCCGTTATAGCTAAAGCAGGTAATTACATGAGTCTGTAATTTAAATTATCAGTTCGCCAATATCGTTACGATAATTCTATTTCTACTGAAAAATCGAAAGCAGTTAAACCTGCATCTTCTACTCTTTGTTTAAATTTATCCGTCACAAAAATCCGGCTAATATCTTCATCAATAGTAAACAGATTTTTTTCTGTCAAAACATTCTGAAAGCGGATTTGTTGGATAATAGCCAACAAATTTTTTCCTGGATACTTACACCCCCAAGGGCAAAAACAGCAGCCCGCCGCCCGCCATTACCCTAAAAGGACACTGGCTGAAAGCGGCAGGATTTGAGACCGGTTTCACATTTACCGTCAAGATTTTAAACGGCTGTTTGGTATTAATACCGGACAGCGAAGATATCCGGACCATTAAGCAGCAAAATCAGCAGCAAGCCCAGATCGCCGCGTTTAAGCTTAAAGTTAAGGCGCTGATCGGGGAGTGATGACATATCAAAATGAAGCAGTACACTCACAATAAATGTACTGCTTTGAAATATATGTTTCAGTCCAATTCATTTTCATTAATGAGGTGACTAATAAAATCACCGAAAGAATGTGTTAAATATCTTTGCGCATATTTATGATTATCTTCTAAACTTAATTCATCATCAAATGAATCTACAGAGTAGAAAACAATACTATTGTCGTTTTTATTTACACAGAAAAAATTTCCGCCCCAATCAATACCAAACGGTATTAAATTATCAGGGATCACAGCCTTCATTAACATATTGAAATAGCAACACTCGATTAAAGCATTATCTGAGCCACCAGAAACCTCATTGTACTTAAATGACTTAAACCTAGAAACTTCAATAGGTTCAAACTCATCATCACTATACCACCAACTATTTGAAGGTGTTCCACCATTAAACTGTAGATAATGCGCTATAAATATATCTTCAAAATTGTAATTTAACTTTCTTTCTATTTCATCAATATCAGATTTTGTAACGCTTTTCTCGCAATTGATAAAAAAATTATTCATATACAGCATCCTTATATTCTAGCACTTACCTTTCAATGCTTTTGGTACTCGACCTTTTAACCATCCTTTGGTGTGTGATTTTTCTACTGCATCAGCAGTACCATATTTCACATCAAAGTGCTTTTCAAATTGGGATACAGAACCACCGTGCGGGAATGTTGCTTCATGCGCAGAGGTCTTAACCAACTGCATAGTTGTTTTTCCTGTTTTTGGATCAAAGTCGTCATAATGATGCCATGTATAATTCGCTGCATCAGCTTTTGATATGCCAGCGGCTTTAAATGCCTCTGCAAAATCTCTGCTACGAGAACCTTGCATTGTTATCGATACAATATTTTTCTGGTTACCTGTTGTTGGAAATAAATCAGGGCTACCCGTAAAGTCCACACCTGAATATCTTGATAATCCCCACGGATCAACCCACGTCAACGGATTCGGCGCATACTGATACAGATTTAACCCGCCTGCCAGGCCGATAGGATCCTGCTGGGTAAAGCGTCCCGTATCCGGCGCGTAGTACCGGAAGGTATTATAGTGCAGTCCGGTTTCTCTGTCGAAATATTGACCCTGAAAACGTAAATTCTGCAGCCCCCGGAAGCCCGGCACCGGGCGGGTTTCACGCCGTAATTTTCCCCACAGGCTGTAGTCGCCGTGCCAGATTATGCGCCCCTGACTGTCCGTCAGTTCTTCCGGCAGGCCGTTCAGGGCAACGTGGTAATACGCAATATCCGTTGTCTGTTTTTCCGGATGGTCAAAGTTTTCTATCCGTGCCAGCGGGTTATAGCTGCCGCTGTTATAAACGTAATGCAGAGTCAGATGCACGGATTTACTGCTCTTCTCCGCTGCCAGCCGCAGGCCGTTCCAGCAGAACTGCACCGTTTCTTCCGGCACCCGGTTTTCCGGCGGCTGGTTCAGCCGCTGTGCCTGTACCGACTGCCAGACCCGTTTGGCGATCCGGCGCCCGAGGATGTCGTAATCATATTCCGCCCGCTGGTTCCCCTGCGGGTCATGCGCAACGGTCACTGCGGTGATGCGGTGCTCCGCGTCATAGTGATAATGCTGACACTCCGCACTGTCCCGCACCCGGCGCTGTGCCATACGACCGAAACCGTCATACGTGTAGTCGTACTCCTCACTGGTGGTGACCTGGTTATTAAACGCCACCTGCCGCTGATGCCCCAGTAAGTTCGCCGCTTCATCATACAGAAACAGCTCTTCACTGAATCCGTTCAGACGCCGGGTCAGTTGCCCCAGCGGATCATACCGGTAGGTTTCATACTGCCAGTGACCCTGTGTTAACGGCGAATCCGCCTGTCCGTAACTGACACTGCGCTCCGTCAGGTTATTGTGTTTGTCCCAGGTATAACGTTTATCAATGGTGGCCGCCGTGACCCGCGAACTGTTCGCCCGCCGTGCTATCTGCGCGGTGATACGCCCGCTGCTGTCATACTCCGTCCGCTGATCAAGCCCGCCGGAGAGCCGGTTGCTTTCCCGGTGCAGCCGGTCGCGGCTGTATTCCGCCAGTACCGTCTGTTTTCCGCGCTCCCGCCAGTTCATCTGCTGAAGATGACCGGAGCCGTAATACAGATAACTCAGCACCTGCCCGTCCGGCAGTTCCGTGCTGCTGAGGTTGCCGTTGTCATCATAACGGTGACGGTATACCCCGGCGCTGTTCTGCTCGGACAGCATCTGTCCGTTCAGATCATACTCAAATTCCAGAATATCCTGCCACGGCACCGCCTCCCCGCTGAGCTGTGCTGCTGACCAGGTGGTCAGCGGCGCACGCCGCAGTGTCAGGGCCGTTTTGCCGTACTGATACTCGGTGCGGTAATCGCGGTTGTCCCGGGCGGTCAGACGGCCGGCCGGATCATAGTGATACTGTGTGATAACCGGCGCTTCATCCGGTTGTGCGGGGATCTCTTCCCGGCGGATCAGATTGCCGGCCGCATCATACTGATACTGTTTTTGCTGGCCGATCAGATCCTGCTCACGGGTCAGGCGGTGCAGCGTGTCATACTCAAAGCGGTAGGATTCCTCTTTTTCATTGACCAGCGCTTTCAGCCGCCCGAACCGATCATAACGGAACCCGAGGCGGTGCCCCGCCGGATCGGTACGCTCAGTGATTTGCCCGAAGATATTACGGGCGACGGTGATTTTTTTGCCGCCGCTGTCGGTAAAGCCGGTGACACGCCCGGCATCGTCATAGGAATAGCGGTTATCCCTGCCGTCCGGTAATTCCTCACGCAGCAGTTGTCCGCTCTCCGACCAGTGATAGCGGGTGGTCTGGCTCAGTGCATCGGTGATGGTGAGCAGTTGCCCGCGATCATCATAGGCCAGCGAGGTGTGATAACCGGAGCAGTCAGTGTAGCGGGTCAGTTGCCCGCGGGCATTGTAGCGGTAACGGGTGACACTGCCGCCCGGGTCAGTTTGCTGAAGACAATCCCCCTGTTCATCCCACACCCGCCGGGTGGTATGCCCCAGCGGATCCATATACAGATGGATATCCCCTCTGGCTGTGTAAAACCAGTGATGCGCCGCGCCATCCGGCATTACCTGAATCAGCGGAAACGCAAAGTCTTTATCCCACTCAATGGTGATACAGTCGCCGTTCGGATCCGTTTCAGCGGTCAGATTACCGCGTTCATCATAAGTGTACTGCGAGGTATGACCGAGAGGATCGGTGGCTTTTTTCAGTTTACGGTGCTGATCCCAGTCAAAAAGCCAGGTGGCACCGCTTTCATCGGTAAATTCGGTGATCTGATGCTGTTCATTCCAGCGGCGGAAGGTTTCACCCAGTCCGATCAGCTCAGTACGCAGTGATCTCTCTTCCGGGAAATAATGCAGCAGGGTATGTTCAGGCCGCCCGCCATCCGGGGTTTGTAACCAGTGCTCCGCCACGCGGTATACCGGCTGTCAGTTATCTCCGGTTTCATTATCAAACTGTGCCCAGCGGTAATGGCTCTGTAACCCGGCGGCATTGATATGCATGTTCATCAGCCCGGTCTCTTCATCGCGGGCAAAACGGCGGGTCACGCTGCCGTCAGCACCGGTGACGGCAACAAGACACTGATGGTCATCATACTGATAGCTGACCAGTGTCCGCTCACCATCAGGATCAGATTGTGATACCGAGCGCAGGCGCTGCCCGTCATCCGTATAATGCAGCTGAACGTTAATCAGCCCGCTGTTATCCTGAATGGTGCAGAGCAGCCCTTCCGGACTGTAACGGTAAAACAGGGTGTTTCCGTGACGGTCGTGTGACTGTGCAAGGCGTAACCAGCCGTTGCGTTGCGGGTCAGTCTCAAACAGCTGATAATCGCCGGTATCAGACTCGAGCAAAAAGATATTCTGCAGGCTGCGGTAGACCCGGAAACCCTCATCCACATAGAACGCATCCTGCCCGGGAGCCAGTTCCCCCAGGGACAGACGGCGGCCGGACATATCATGGTAATACAGCGGTGCATCCCCGATGGGGCCGCCGGTGTAAGCGATTTCAATACTGACATCAAACGGCAGCGACCAGCCTGCGCCCAGACGGCTTTCACGGGTATTACTGCTGACATAGATACGCTGCCAGGCAAGCGGGTAACGGCCTTCCAGCACAAAATCCAGTTCGTCCTCACTACTGAGGATTTTACTGCCGGTGGCGGCATGGACCGGGTTCATCACGGCACTGAACGCTTTAGCCAGTGCCCCCCCCCGACAACCGCACCGGTGGCCGCCCCGATCGTTTCACTGACAAGCCGGCACCCGACCTTATTCAGACAATTTCTCAGTGTCCTGAACCCGGCATTCACCGTGGTTTTTACGCCGTTTTTTGCAAAATTTTTGATAACGGCCGCCGCGACACCGGCAAATAATCCGCCCAGCACCTCACCGCCAAATTTCGCAAACGGGTTACGCCCGCTGATAATATCCCGCACAACAACAGTGCCGCCACCGATCCTGACGGCCGGGGCGGTCTGTTCATGGTCAATTTTTGCCTCGCAGGTGCTTCTGTCACCATTCCGGCAGGCAGGCTGGCTGTTTATCTGGACTTTTTTTGAACCTTCCGCCAGATAATAAGGATCTGAGGCGATATGCCATTTCTGACAGGAAATTTCATCATGAGGCATCGGTTCGGCATAGATATTTTTCTCCGCGACTGCCGGTGAGGCTATCCCTTCCCAGAATCCTCTTTCGGGTGACGGGTATGTCGGGTAAGGATCTTCCGCCACCGGTGCCGCCGGATTAAATTGTGCGGACACAAAATCACTGACCGCCATCCCCATCCCCGGCGGGGTAAGCATAAACGCCTTCTTCAGTGTCTCTCCGGCAATCTGTCTGCCTTTACTCGCCGGCGGATTTTTTGTGTCAGCCAGGATGAGTTCAGTTAATTTTTCCCCCGGAATTTTTCCGGCGGCTCTGGCCGCCGGTTTTCCTTTGATGTTCACATTACCGGAACCGTGTATGATCATTCCGTCCGGATCACCGCGCATGCCGAAGAAATCAAGAACCGCATCCACGCCGTCAGCAACGCCCTCAGAGACAAAATCGATCATTCCGCCCAGCGCAAAACCGGTCGCGGCTCCGACCACCGCACCGGCGGCCAGTGCCGCCCCGCCGGTGGCACCGATGACCGCAACGGCCGCAATCCCGATACCGGCATAAATCGCTCCGGACACCACCCCGCAGACAATATCGGCAAACAGGGAGGAATGGACCAGCGGGTCACCTTCTTTAGCAGCCAGAAATTCATTTTCCATCATGCAATATCCTTATAAACGCCGGTGAAATCATGCCGGTGATGACGGTGTAAAACCCAGTTTGATATGTTGCCAGTCCTGCAGGTCTGCCTCACTGAACGGACGGGTCAGGCAGTACGTGATCACAAAAATATGGCCGCCGAGATCGTACGCGGCAATATACTGCCGAAGGTGATGCCCCTGCCGGTCCGACTCACAATAGAACTCCGTTCCCGTTGTTCCGGCATGTGTTTCAAATACGGCAGGCTCCGTGATCGTGTATATTTTCATTCCTTTCTGCAGCATGGCGGTTTGTGCCGCCAGATACTGCCCCGCACTTTGCCCTTCAGCCAGGCGATCCCGGGTCAGGGTCATACTGGCGCTGTGCTCCGGAAATTTCAGGATATTGATGCTGCTGTCCTCATACTGCGCTGACGGTAAAATGACAGCCCCTTCCTGACAGAGATACTTCATGGTAATTCCTTATTTTCCGGGAAATAACTGACGTTTATCATTGGCAATATCACCGGGAGACGGCGACATATCCGTACCGGCCTTACCACCGCCATCCATATTCAGATCCAGCATCTGCCCGGTATTAATCTGTCCGGCCCCGGACGCGGAAAAATTGAAATTTTCACAGGTGATATTGATAGCGCCGTCAGACGTCATTTCTATCGCGGATTTTCCGGTGACAAATTTGATACCGGCAGCGGATGCGAGAATACTGACACCGGCCACTTCCGTCAGATGGCTGCCGAAAATATAATTCAGCTGATCCATCTGAACCGCCGTCATCTGTGCACCGCCGACGGTCACGTTCTGGTTCTGCCCGATCGTTTCAGTGTGACCGGCCGCCACCGCTGTACTGCGGTCATTCAGCACCACGGTATTCATGTCTTTCTGGGCGTGTATAAAGACTTCCTGCTTCCCGTTTTCATCCTCAAAGCGCAAGCTCGTTGAATCCCTCGCCCTTGTGGGTTTGTGTGCGGAATGCGGTCTGGGTTTTACTGCCGGGGAATGCCGACGGCGGGCCGTTGCGGCCGTTATAGGTACAGCCGGTGACAATCGGGCGGTCGATATCCCCGTTAAGGTAAGAGACGATAATTTCCTGCCCGATTCTCGGCACAGCAGAAAAACCATAACCGCTGCCGTTCCAGCCCATTGCCACCCGCACCCAGCAGGACGCGCTGTGATCCGGTTTGCCGTAACGATCCCAGTGAAAATAGACTTTCACCGCGCCCTGTTCGTTGGTGTAGATTTCTTCCCCGTCCGGGCCGACCACTGTTGCCAGCTCGTCGCCGTCCGCCTGGGGGCGGAAACGGAACGGCGGCCGCCATTCGCGGGTGCCGGGGATAAACTGCACGGTATTACTGAACGTTGTCCCTTCACCGCCGCTGTTATCCGCCAGCGGCTGGGTGCCGCGGTGATTAACCGTAATCACCTGCCACGGCTGATTCATCACCGCCGACGGGTGGTTGCTCAGGGTGAAGATTTTACCCGGCATCAGGGCAAAACAGTTGGTGCCCGCCGTGCCGGTCTGACGCTCATTCTGTGACTGTTCGTAACGCAGCCGGGTGAACGGTTTACCGGTTGCATCATCACGGTAACGACCGTAACTTTCATATACCGGATGCTGTTTATGCACGTCACCGGTAACTTCATGCTGAAACGGGTAGGAGGGGCTGTCCGGGTTGTAATCTTTCTGGATAATGACATCACTGCATAATTTTTCGGTGTAGCGCCAGGAGAATGCGGTGCTGTCACGGGTATCGGTATCTGCCTGCGGGTTATAGGTCAGATGAATACCGGCGGTCATACCAAGGTGATTATCACTGTAAAACAGTTTCGGGCCTTCCTCGAACCAGAAGTTAATCCCCTCTTCGGCGGCCAGGCGACACCAGAAATCCCAGGCGGATTCCCGCTTCTGGGTGATGTAATCCCGCTTCTGATGCAGTTCGTCCTGATAGAATTTCAGGTCATTTTTGACATGGGCTTCTTTAAGTAATGTCGCCAGCACTTCCGGTACCGATTGTTTCTGGAAGATGCGGCTGTCCTGGCTGAGCGTCATGATCCACATTTCCGGGCGGATCAGAAAGTGATACCAGGTTTTGTTGCCATCGGTATTGCCCTGTTCCGCGGAGGCCAGCAGTCCCTGAACGGTGCGGACTTTGACGCCGTCACGGGTTACAGTCAGAGAAGACGCTTTGCCCAGATGTTCATCAAATGTGATTGACGGCAGCACGCTGACGGCACTGACTGACTGCGAAAACAGGGAAGAAAGCCCTTCGCTGAGTGAGAATTCGGTGACCTGAAACGTCTGCTCCGGCAATCCGCCGATTTTACAGGTAAAAACAAGACCGGATGGTGAGCGCCCGGTCAGTGCGTCTGCCAGACTGCCTGCCGCGCCGGGAAGTGTTGCGCCGCTGCTGATGCCGCCACTGAGACCACCGGCAATACCGCCACCGGGAATAAGGTCAGCCGCAGCAGGGATCTGCGCTGCTATTTTTTGTGCCTGTTGTGCGGCGGAGACAGCTTTTTGCGCCGGTTCTGACATTTTTTTGCTGATTTCGGATATCGCAGCATCCTCAGCGTATTTCGCGGCACTGTCTTTCAGCGCCGCCGGGTCGATGACCTTTTTTTGGGGATCTTCAGCAAACATACCGGCTCCGGAACTGATCAGGCAGGTGACCCGCCGTGAAACGGGGGGCACCACGGTCAGGCAGGAACACCACACATTCCGGGGGAATGTGTGGTGTCAGTGAGCACATTACGCTTCGATTGGCGCGCGCCAGTCATCAGCACCGGAGGTGCCTGCAACCGTGTGATCCCAGCTGATTTTGCGGTAGGACATTGAGACTTCAATCAGCTGCGTGTAATCCGTTTTTTGCGGATCCTGACAGTGCGGCATTTTGCAGTCGATATTGACGATAGTGGCATCTTCCAGCGAGGTGGTGAAGAAGTGCTCCTGCTTACCTTCAACGGAGGTGCGGTACCATTTCAGTTGTACCTTAGGCAGCATTTCACCGGCTGCCAGGGCGTTGTACAGAAGCGGAACCGCTTTGTTCAGCGCGACCGTGAATTTAAACGGACGGTGCGCACGCTGGCCGGACGGCTGACCGGACTGCGGATCAGTCGGGACCGTCACAACATGGTCAAACTGCTGCACCAGCATTTCATCTTCATGACCCTGCACGTAGATATTGCCGACAGATTCAGCGGTAAAGGCACCGGCAGTGATATTGCCCTGAGTTTTGCCTTCGATGGAGATATAACATGGAGTTGGCATGATCAAATTCCTTATTTATTAGCGGGTAACAGGTGATTACCTGACGAGTAACTTCGTCATCAGCCAGTGCGCATGGTGATAATGCTGAATCATAAGTTTCACTTACCACTCTGTAAAGACCGGAGAAAGGTCTGCATCTCTCAGGATCAGTCACTTAAGTTAAAATCGTTGCAAAAGCAGGATAATTGACTGCTAAAGAAGGTCGGTTGAGAGTGATGAGGCGGAATAATTCAGATCATAAAAAAACAAATCACTATATTTTTTAACAAAATCATCTAACGTGCTGTAAACAATAAGAAAAAAGGCATTTTTTTTCAGATCACAAAATAAAATATGTAACAAAGTACAAAAGTAATGTAACTAAATGAATAATAACAATAAAAACTCAAATCAAAACTGAAGCGGTAAAATCTGCTTAATTTCCTCTCTGATCGATACGTCATAAATAGACTAAATCAGAATATTTAACTGATTTGTGTTATCAGTGTGTTATGCAGCCATGTATAAATGGGTTCAGTTTTGTACAGAAAATGGGGTCACTATGAATTACATTCCGCCTGAGCTTTACCGGAAACAACCGGAAACGCTAATCAGGTACGCACTGTAATCTTTCGATACCGTAGCCGTGATTCGGAGGCAGTGCCGGCATTTCGTGTTCCGGTACATTGAACTTCTCTCTGAAAGAGGCACCGGCTTCAGTGTTTATCATCAACTCAATTTTTGCAGCACGCCAGATTATTCGGATGGCAGGAGCGGTTTCTGTCTTTATGACCGGCCTTGCGAGCCGGTCTGTGCGGGTATTGTTACTGCGCTTCCCGGCGGAGCCACTGCTCCACCTGAAGCTGTTCTTCCTGAGTGAGCCACATCCCCAGTTTGGTTCTGCGCCAGAGCGCATCTTCTGCGGTGATCACCCACTCGTGCTGTACCAGATAGCGCAGCTCGGCCTCATAGAGGTTATGGCGGAATAACTGCCCGAGGTCGCTGAGAGATTGCGCATCACCGATAATTTTTTCTGTCTGACTGCCGTAGGTGCGGGCCAGGCGCAGTGCCAGTCCGTTCGGCAGCCATGACCAGCGTTCTGTCAGCACGCGGGCATAGCCGTCACGGCTCCGGCCGTTCAGCTCACCGCCGGTCAGTACCGCCTGTTTTGTCCATGCTTTCCCGGCGTGCGGATAGTAGGCCGCCAGTTTATCCAGCGCGTGCTCACCCAGTTTGCGGTAAGTGGTGAGTTTGCCGCCGAAGACCGATAACAGCGGTGCCTGCCCGTTGTCATCATGCAAATCAAGTGTGTAATCGCGGGTGATGGCTTGTGGCGAGTCCGATTCATCATCACACAGCGGACGCACGCCGGAGTATGTCCAGCGGATATCGTCGCGGGTCAGGGTTTTACGGAAGTGGTCGTTATACACATCCAGCAGATAATTAATTTCGTTATCATCGATTTTAACGTCTGCCGGATCGCCGTGATATTCCACATCTGTCGTGCCGATAATCGAAAATTCATCCATCCACGGGATGACAAACACAATACGGTGATCTTCATTTTGCAGGATATAGGCCTGCGGCTCGTCGTGGGCACGCGGTACCACAATATGGCTGCCTTTGATCAGGCGGATACCGTAAGGGGATTTGAGCTGTAATCCGTCATCAAAGAAGGTTTTCACCCACGGTCCGGCGGCATTGACCAGCCCCTTTGCCTGCCAGCGAAGGGTTTCGCCGGTCAGGGTATTTTCCGCTTCCACCTGCCATAAGCCGTTTTCCCGCCATGCGCGGGTGACTTTTGTCCGTGTGCGGACTTCGCCGCCCTGCCGTACGACTTCCTGTGCATTCAGTACCACCAGGCGGGCATCGTCCACCCAGCAGTCGGAATATTCAAAGCCTTTTTTAAACTCCGCTTTCAGCGGGGAAGCGCTGCTGAAGGTCAGGCCGCGGCTGCCCGGCAGTGTGGTGCGTTTACCGAGATGGTCATACAGAAACAGCCCCGCGCGGATCATCCACGCCGGGCGCAGATGCGGCTGATGCGGCAGACGGAAACGCATCGGGAACGCGATATGCGGGGCCATTTTTAATAATACTTCGCGTTCTGCCAGCGCTTCGCTCACCAAACGAAACTCATAATGTTCGAGATAGCGCAATCCGCCGTGGATCAGTTTTGAGCTGGCCGATGAGGTGGCACAGGCGAGATCCCGGGCTTCCAGCATCAGCACAGACAGCCCGCGTCCGGCGGCATCAGCCGCAATACCCGCGCCGTTGATTCCGCCTCCGATAACGATCAAATCTTTTGTTTCCATCCTCACTCCCGCATGACCACATTTGTTCTTTAATGTTCGTTATCGCTCATAATAGTGCAATGTGAATGATATTCCAACATTCCGTACATAAAAAAACGTTCTCCGTGACATGGATAACAATTTGTTAGCATATCCACACAAAGAATAGTGAATTAAAAGAGGGGAAAAAAGGCAAAGCAGCCGCGCCACCGGACGGTGACGCGGGCAGAGAGAATCAGCAGACTTCGAGCTGCACCTGTTGTTCATCCAGGATTTTGATGATGCTTTCCGGCGGGCGTTTGTCGGTAAACAGGCAATTAATCAGCCCCATATTACCGAGATTGACCATGGCGTTGCGACCGAATTTTGAATGGTCGGTAACGAGCATCACACAGCGTGAGTTTTCAATAATCGCCCGTTTGGTGCGGACTTCATGATAATCAAATTCCAGCAGGGAGCCGTCATTATCAATGCCGCTGATCCCGAGAATACCGAAATCCAGACGAAACTGAGAGATAAAATCGAGTGTGGCCTCGCCGACAATGCCGCCGTCACGGGAACGGACTTCTCCACCGGCCAGGATCAGCCGGAAATCGTCTTTCGCCATCAGCAGGGTGGCGACATTGAGGTTATTGGTGACGATGCGCAGATTTTTGTGCTCCAGCAGTTCATGTGCAACGGCTTCCGGTGTGGTGCCGATATCGATAAACAGTGTGGCACCGTCCGGGATCAGCGCCGCAACACGGCGGGCAATCCGGCGTTTTTCATCCGACCACATGCTTTTACGTTCATGATAGGCGGCATTCACTGAGCTGGACGGCTGTGCCGCCCCGCCGTGGTGACGGTGAATTTTATTCTGTTCCGCCAGTTCATTGAGATCACGGCGGATAGTCTGCGGACTGACCTTAAAGTGCTCGACCAGCTCTTCTGTGCTGACATAGCCCTGTTTACTGACTAATTCAACGATAGCATCATGACGCTGTGTTTGTTTCACAAAATCTCCCGGTCAGATCAGTACCGCCGCATAGTCAGAATGGTGCCGTGATATGCAGCGGTGGTGTCATATTTTCATTACTATTCAGGCCGTCCGGCGGCGGTTATCCCATACCGCCATCAGCAGGCCGGTCGCGAGACCGGATGCATGGGCCATGTTTGCAATCGGCATTGTACCAAATAAATCAAAGTAACCGATAACCAGCCATAATACCGAGAACACCATCATGGCGGCAGGCAGGTAAATACCGGCTGACGGATTGCGCGCGCCGGTGTACCAGACATAACTGATCAGTGCGAACACCACGCCGGACAGGCCGCCGAAGGAGGATCCGCTGAAAAAGGATTGTGACCAGCAACTGACCAGGGCAGAGATAATGGTGATGACCAGCAGCCGTCCGCTGCCGAGTTGTTTTTCCACCTGACCGCCGAGATACCACCACAGCGCCAGGTTCATCAGAATATGGGTCAGACCGAAATGCAGGAAAACCGGGCTTACCCACCGCCATAATTCGCCCTGCTGATCAGGCTGCGGCCATGCCAGGTATGCCATGACCTCATCAGTACCGCTTATCTGCATCCAGATATAGACCAGAACACACAGCACGGTGATGGTGATGGTCAGCGGCCCGGCAGGGGTTACCAGATTACTGAAAACATGAGAGGCCGGATAGCGGAACGGGGAATCGGTTTCGCCGGATTCCCAGCTGGCCGCGAGATAGCGTTTGTTCATCGGATCACGCATAAAGGTGTCCAGCTCAGCCTGTGTCTGTGCCAGCTTGCTTTCGTCATCGAGCCACAATTCCGCGCCGCGCCCTTCGCGGGTGGCACGCATGGTGAGCTCAATATCCCGTGAGGCCATATAATCAATAAATGACTGGGCAATGCGCGGGTTGGCGATGGTGATCAGATAAACCATATAGCTGTCCGTTGTTAAGCGAGTGACCTGACTGTGTCCGGGTAGTTACGCAACCAGGCTTCAAAGCCGCCGTTGATGCTGTATACCGTTTCATAGCCGACATTAAGCAGATACTGAGCCGCGCCCTGACTGCTGTGTCCATGGTAACACATGACCATAACCGGCTGCTCATAATCTGTCTGATCCATGAAGGTATTCACGGTGTCATTTGTCAGATGAAATGCACCGTCAGTGTGACCGGCACGGAAGCTTTGCGGATCACGGATATCAACCAGGACAGCCCCGTTCTGCTGCCAGAGTTCATACGCCGTATCCGGTGTGATTAAGCGGATTTGTTCCATAATGATTTTTCGTATGCAGATGAATATCAGCGG
>DVQE01000059.1:0-16951 GCA_018239585.1 Pyrrhopyge papius papius | reverse complement strand
TGGTGAATGAAAAAATTGTCCTGACACCCAATAAGCATTACTGGGATCACAAACACACAGTACTGACATCGGTCACCTTTGTGCCGATTAACCATGAATCTCAGGCCACCAAGCGCTATCTGGCCAATGATCTGGATATCACGGAATCGTTCCCGAAAAATCAGTATCAGAAACTGAAAAAGGCGATCCCCGATCAGATTTATATCCCGGATCAGCTCGGTACCTATTATTACGCCTTTAACACGCAGCGTGCACCGACGAATGACCCGCGTGTGCGGCAGGCGTTGTCCATGACCATTGACCGTGCGGTGATCGCAGAGAAGGTACTGGGTACGGGCGAAAAACCGGCCTGGCATTTCACACCGGATGTCACTGCCGGGTTTACACCGGAGCAGGGCCTGTACCAGAAATTTACACAGGATGAGCTCGACAGCCAGGCAAAAACCCTGCTGGCCGCTGCCGGTTACGGTCCGCACAATCCGCTGAAATTATCCCTGCTGTATAACAGTTCGGAAAACCATCAGAAAATTGCCATTGCCATCGGGTCGATGTGGAAGAAAAAACTGGGTGCGGAAGTGAAACTGGTCAATCAGGAATGGAAAACCTATATCGACAGCCGCAATACCGGTAATTTTGATGTGATCCGTGCCTCCTGGGTCGGGGATTACAACGAACCATCAACCTTCCTGTCTCTGCTGACCAGCACACACAGCGGCAATATCGCACAGTATCACAATGAAAAATATGATGCTCTGCTGAAAACCGCCGCGCTGGAAACGGATGACAGCGCCCGTAATACCGACTATAACGACGCGGAAAAACTGCTGGCGGAAGACATGCCGATAGCACCAATCTATCAGTACACCAACGGCCGTCTGATAAAACCGTGGCTGAAGGGATATCCGGTCAATAATCCGGAAGATGTGGCATACAGCCATAATCTCTATATTATTAAACACTAAGCCTGCTTCGGGCGCCTGCTGCGGACGGCGGCAGGCACCGGCTGAACACACTCAGCAGCTGTTTTCACGGACAATGGGGAGAGACGCATGAGCGCTTTGTACGGATCCGCTTTTCAGGGAACAGATCCCATCTGCCGGGTGCAGTTTGACGGAGAGGGTGGTTGCACGCCGGTGGACGTCAATGCGGTTGCCGGGATAAAACAGCCGGTATGGCTGCATCTGGACTACCTTTCCGGCGGCAATCAGCGTTGGCTGTGTGAAACGGAACTGCTGCCGCCGCAGGCGCGTGACGGGCTGACGAAAGAGGTGATCCGCCCGCGGGCCGTCCGTATCGGTGAAGGTGCATTAATAACCCTGCAAACCATCAATAACAATGACGGCGACCGGCCGGATCAGCTGGTGGCTTTCCGTATCTGGATCTGCGGCAGTTATATTATTTCCACCCGCCACCGTAAAGTACATTCCATTCAGACCATTCAGGATGACTTACAGAACGGGGAAGGGGTAAAAAATACCGGCGAATGGCTGGCGGAAGCGGCATTTTGTATCACCGATGAAGTGGCGGATTTTATTGAAGATCTGCACGATACCCTGATTGATATGGAAGATGCGATACTCGATCAGCATATTCCGGCACGCGGGGAGCTGGCGTTGCTGCGCAAACAACTGATTGTACTGCGCCGCTACATGGCACCGCAGCGGGATGTGTTTTCCCGGCTGGCCTCCGAGCGTTACACCTGGCTCTCAGATCAGGACAGACACCAGCTGACCGATATCAGTGACCGTCTGGGGCGGATTATTGACGATATTGACGCCTGTATCGCACGGACATCGGTTATCTCGGATGAAATTACTAATATGATGGCGGATGCCATGAACCGGCGTACTTACACGATGTCGCTGCTGGCAATGGTCTTTCTGCCGACAACCTTTCTGACCGGATTGTTCGGGGTCAACCTCGGCGGGATTCCGGGAGGGGATTTTCCGTTTGCCTTCAGTTTGTTCTGCGTGGGACTGGCGGGTGTTATCGGATTTGTTGCCTGGTGGTTACGTAAGAGTAACTGGTTGTAAAAACGTGCATTTTTATATGATTTTACGTAGCGGACTTGAGATATATCAAGAAATGCAGCGCCCGGTTAGGGCACTATTACTCCCGCAGGTGAATACAACGTTGAGCGATGAACGTTGTGCTCCATAATTGTAGTTTTTCTCATATTGAGTTCTTATACAGAATATTGACCATTATCATGCCGGTGTATTTTATACATCGGTTTTTTTTTGCCTGAAACAAACCCGCCAATATTCAGGCCGTGCCTTCCGTGGCTCAGCACTATAACAGCGCGATTATTTCACTTCCGTCACATCCAGACGCAATTCTGTGAAATCCGGGCTTTCGCGGTCATCATCCTCATCATCCCATACCGGCTGAACCGGCAGAGTTTCGCGGTCAAATGCAAGATCACCGCCATCGACGACTTCACTGCCGTGATGGATAGATTTGAAATCGAATAGTTCAGTGTCACATAAATGCGATGGCACGACATTCTGGGTAGCGCGAAACATGGTTTCAATCCGGCCCGGGTAGCGTTTATCCCAGTCACGCAGCAGATCTTTTATCACCTGCCGCTGGAGGTTCGGCTGAGAGCCGCACAGGTTACACGGAATGATCGGGAACCCTTTGGCTTCGGCGAAACGCTCAATGTCTTTCTCGCGGCAATAGGCCAGCGGGCGGATGACCACATGTTTACCGTCATCACTCATCAGCTTCGGCGGCATGCCTTTGAGTTTTCCGCCGTAAAACATATTCAGGAACAGAGTTTGCAGAATATCGTCACGGTGATGTCCGAGGGCGATTTTTGTTGCACCCAGTTCAGTCGCGGTACGGTACAAAATCCCCCGGCGCAGACGGGAACACAGGGAGCAGGTGGTTTTCCCTTCCGGAATTTTCTCTTTCACAATTCCGTAGGTATTTTCTTCGACGATTTTGTATTCAACACCCAGTTTTTCCAGGTATTCCGGCAAAATATGCTCAGGGAACCCCGGCTGTTTCTGATCGAGATTCACAGCCACCAGGGAAAAACGGATTGGGGCGCTCTGCTGCAGGCTCTGCAGAACAGAAAGCAGGGTGTAACTGTCTTTGCCGCCGGACAGGCAAACCATAATGCGGTCGCCGTCCTCAATCATATTAAAATCTGCGATCGCTTTGCCGGTATGGCTGCGCAGGCGTTTTTGCAACTTATTGATGTTGTACTGTTCTTTCGGTGTATTCATGTCTTACTGTTCTTTACGGGTTTGGCTGGTGCCTGTGTCAGGCCGGCCGCACGGCAACGGAAATCTGAAATAAGGACGCAATGATAGCAGAAGGACGGGGGATTCGGATACGTATCGATTAAAAAGGATGACAGCCCGGAACGGCATGATCCGGGATGACGGGGACGGGCTGTTGGTTCTTTCTGGCGTGGTTATCTTTTACTGCGGATCTTACCCCTTCCTCTGTTCTTCATATCAATCGTGATCATGTCACAGTCAGTTTCCTGACTCTTTTTTTCTTTATAATTCAGTGTATTTAGTCGATTATTTGTTTCGATACAATCAATAAAGAAGCTTTTGACATCGACATCAAATAAAAAAGAGAGCTGTAACAGCGTGCTGGCTCTTATATTAGTAACACCCTGCTCATAACGGGATATCTGCTGCTGACTTAATCCTAATAATTCGGCCAGTGCTTTGCCGGAAAGACCGGATGATTTCCGTTTTCTCATAATTTGCTGACCGATAAAGAGACTGATTTCTCTCTCATTCATACGCGATGCCCTTAAATAAAATGCTGTGTGTAATCTTAAATATGTTAATTATGTTTATATTGTTCAAATGTTCCCAGATAGCTGCCATCAGTATAAGAATTAAAGTGATTTGACATATGAGATAGTAATTTTTTTGAATCCGGGTCTCTGTTTAAAATAAATAATACTCTGTGTATAAATTTTTCCGGTGATATATTAAAGACACGCAGTATTAATATCAGTGTATCCAGCGGAATAGCACTGTCACCATTCTCATAACGGGATATTTGCTGCTGTGATAGCTGTATTATTGTACCTAATTCATAGCCGGTGATACCTTTTGATTTTCGTAAAATTTTAATTTCCTGGCCTATAACTGCATGAAGTTCCTTTTTAAAGACCTGGTGTTGACAACTAAGTGCGTGGTAATTATCGGGCTGCATAAAGATACCATCAGGACGTCATTAAACTAAACGTATATTTTAAATACCATATTAGAAAGTGTCTGTAAGGTAAAAACAGTATATTGCGCATAATATGCAAGCCTTATATTAGTTGTCAATAAATAAAATCCGCAATAAAAAGGGACAAAAAATAGAAAGTAAAATTTAAAACTGAAAATATACAGATAGTGCAACGGGCACAAGAAAGGGCAATACTGAAATGAGGGGTTGTGTAACAAGTTGATTTTTAAATAAAAATAAAACATCTGATTAACGATGAGATAAATAACACCTCTCTGTTGTAGCAATACGCATCTGGTGGGTTTTTCAGTGAGGTGACTGATACGATGATATTCTTTTTATAATTATTATAATTGAATATATCAACTTTTTCGCCACTCACAGCATAAATTGCAGTTAATTGCGCTGCAATAAGCAAGATAAATGGCGTTGTTGTATGTATGTTCAGACAACGATTCTCATCAGAAAATGATGTGTGATTGTGAAAATAAGGTATACGCGTCATGATTGAAAAGATGAAGGCAAAAGTATCAATATCTTTAGTGTTTGTTACGTAACATTTTGTTTTTATTTACTTTTAAGCCTCATAATTAATGAGAAAATATCTTTTATTTCATTGTGTTAATGGCAATATTCTTTATTTGTTGTTTTGAATTGAATTCAATACATACCAGAGGAGATTATTTATCAAAAATGATAATTCGTTATAAGCAGGAGAAATCAAACGCTTGTTTGTATCAAAAGGAAAACAACTGCAACAGTAATGTAACATTTGAGGTGATAATAATAATAACCTGATATATTATTCGCTATTACCTTCTGTTACTCATTTCAGGCACCGGTGAGTACTGCCTGAATATATATCATGACTGACAACATACCCTGATGGCAGTCATGATAGCGACCAAAATTTAAGCGTGTTTTTGCATGATGGTATTGAATGTTTTTACAACCAGCAGATTACCGTTTTTCAGCGCAGCATAATTTTCCTTTATTTCTGATGCGGCGTATTCGCGGATTTCATTATTCAGATAGTTAATCAACTCAGCGTTGCATTCCTTGTTTGATTTATCCAAAGAAGAAAAAGGTGTGCTCAGATCTTTATTATCTTCAATCAGTCGCTGAAGAAGTGATTTATCTGCAGCCCGTTCAAAATACTGGCCAACGGTAATAACCCGCTCAAGGCTGGTCAGCTTCATAACCATCAATGTTAATCTGGTGCATACAGAATAAACAGTCTTATTACGGACAGACATACTTACCTCATTTACGAAAATCATATGATTTATACTGCTATGAAGGTTTACAGTATTTGCCCTTTTTTAAAAGGTAGAATAATCTGAATGTTGCACAGAATAATAAAATTATACCAATACAGATTACGTATTAATGCGTAAAATGCGTTTTTCCACACAGAGCTATCATCAAAAGGGATAACAGAATGACCAGAAAAATATTGAGCTTGTTTATATTGCTGCTTTTGTCCGGATGTGGTTCATCTGGTACACAACCGGAAAAATATGAAAGGAATAAGGACGATCCTTATAAAAACAGCACAATAAATACTATCCGTGAAAATCAGGAGATTTACAGGGAACAGCTGAGAACAAAAGGGATTTGGTAAGTGAGGGACGGGTGCAGGAGAAAAAATCTGCTGTCAAAACGGATAAGGACTATGAAAATATCCGGCAAACACGTACTTTCTGAAGAGAGTCAAAACCTGACGGAGGTAATTCATGACGGATATTTCAGATAAACAGGAATATAGCGGCACCCGGTTTGAAAAAGCGGATTTCAGTGACCGGACAATCCGTGATGTGGTATTTGAGGACTGCACATTTATCCGCTGTGATTTCAGCTCAGCGGTTGTGCAGCAGTGCCGTTTTACGGACTGTGTGTTTGATCAATGTAATATGAGTTTACTGGCGGTTCCGGAAACCCGGTTTTCCGGTACTGAATTTACCGGCACGAAAATGATTGGTATTGACTGGACAAAAGCATATTGGCCGACATTTGATTTTTATTCTCAGTTGGTGTTTAAAGCGTGTATTTTAGACAGTAATAACTTTTTTGACCTCAGATTGCATGAATCTTACTTTGAATCCTGCCGGATCCATAATGCGGATTTCAGACAGACTGAGCTGAATAAATCCGTTATACAGGACTGTGATTTAACTGATACCCTGTTTATGCACACCAATCTGGAAGGTGCGGATTTTACCGGCTCTCACTCTTTTTATATCGATGTCCGTGAAAACAAAACCGCCAAAGCCACATTTTCCGCATACGAGGCCCTGAATCTGCTGCGGGTGCTTGATATCCGTCTGGCTGATTAAATCGTGCGGAACCGGGCAGATACGCCGGATATCTGCGGAATAAAGCGTATAATTACGCAGTAACAGCTTCATCAAATCTGATTTTGATGAATAAAGCGGCAGTAAGGCTTCTGGTCACTTGCCGGTCTTTGGTATGATCGGTAATAAGTAACGCAATGTATACGGGCGGGGCAATGAGAAAATTTTTTATATCAGGGATTATGGCTGCATTATTATCCGGCTGTGCGGGTACGGGAAGTAAAACACCGGAAGCACCATGGGGCTTTACATGGGGGCAGACGCCCGCAGAATTAAAAGCGCTGAACCTCGATGATTTTGACTGCACCACAACCCGTGACGGCGGGCAGTTATGCAGCTCACTGGCATCACCGGATGTTGAAAAGCAATTCTTTATGACGGTCTTTTCACCGGAAGGGCAGAAGCTAAATGCGATATCCCGCTTTGGTGTCTGGAGCCATGATCAGGCCGTATTACTGAATGAATATGATAAAGTAAATGCAGAAATGGAAAAAATCTACGGCAAACCGGCCGGGATAAATGAAGAATATGATCGTAAAACACCGTTCCTGGCAAAGGTTGCCAAAGGAAAAATCGGGCAGTTTAAGCGTAAATATGAATCAGAAGATACCGACGTTGTGGTGGGGGTGGTCAGCAATGCCAACCTGGTACAGATAAATGATGAAAAAGATGTCACTTATACTGTACTGACCATGTATACACTGAAATAAACAGGTACTTGCGGTGCTGAATATTATCACTATGATTCAGCACCGTTCCTTCCTTATTCACCCGGGTATGGTAACCCGGTGCCATCAGCATATTTCCTGACACGCCCGGTAAAAGAGTGTGATCAGTTTCGCTTAATGCCATCCGTTGCTGATTTTTGATACAGCAAAAAAATAGCCTGTGGTATCCCTTTTATCAGTTTTTTTATTTCAAAGGGGATTATCAATGAAATTTATTAATCGTTACAGTGCTATTGCACTGGCTGTGGGTATGTTGTCACTGAATATGCCTGCTCAGGCTGAGACTGTTTCCCTGAATGTCGCCGCAGCACCGCAGGCCGTGACAGAAATAGCGGTGTTACAGCAGGGTCAGTGGGACAGTTTTAATAAACAGCGCCTGGATACCATGATCGCCAAAGCAAAACAGTCACCGGCCCATACCTATTATGCTGTGTTTGACTTTGATAACACGACGGCATTTCTGGACATTGAAGAAGCGGTGATGATTTATCAGCTTGAGCACCTGTTATTTGCCATGACACCGCAGGAACTGAAATCCGTTATTTTCAAAGATATTCCGGCCGGAAATTTTTCTGCTGAGTTCAACAATAAAGACGGTAAACCGGTCAATATTGAGAAGGTCGGTGCCGATATTCTGGAAAGCTACCAGTGGCTGTATAACAATTATGATGGCCTGAAGGGTGATAAGCCGCTGTCCGAAATCAAAAAATCACCGCACTATCAGAATTTCATCACCAAAATGCGCTATTTATATGCGGCAATCGGCGGCACTTTTGACCATGCCGTTTCCTATCCGTGGGTGACCTATTTATTTATGAATATGACACCGGAGCAGGTTGCGGATATTACCGCGAAAACGATTGAATGGCAGAAATCAGAGCCGGTTGAGGGGGTGGTATGGGAAAGCCCTGAATCGTTACCGGGACAGGCGGGTATTGTTGAAATTGACTGGCACAATGGCTTCCGTCTGGTACCGGAAATGCAGGATCTGTATCAGGTGCTGCAAAAATCGGGTATTGATGTCTATGTGATTTCCGCATCGAACCTGGAAGTGATTAAATCGATTGTCACACAACCGCCGTATTCCGTTCCGGAATCTCAGGTGTTTGCCATGCATTTACTGCGCACCAAAGATAATAAGCTGACATCCGATCTGGATCCGGTTTATCCGCAGACACAGGGTAAAGGGAAAACAGAGACTATCCGCAAGTTTATTCAGGATAAATATGCCGGTAAAGGGCCGTTATTAGTCGCGGGTGACAGTGAAGGCGACCAGAATATGATGTCCGACTTCCCGGATACGGAGGTGGTGCTGATTATTAACCGCTTGCGTTCGCCGGATACCCTTATCGGGCAGTTATCAAAACAGGCGGTTAAGGAACACGGTCAAAAGGATGCCAACGTATTATTGCAGGGACGTAATGACAGCACCGGTGTATTTGTGCCGTCACAACTTCATACCCCGTTGGGGGCAAAAGAAGGGCGGGCATTAAAATAACAACACCGGCTGTCAGTTTAAGGAAATACTGATAACCCCGGCCGGTAATACACACTATGATACTACGCAGTTATCATTGCAGGGAATTCAGAAGGATATGGATAAATATATTGTGTGTTATGAAGGTCTGGGGTTAACCGGCTCGGTATTATTCCGCAGCCAGGTGGCCATTAATACCGATATCAGCAGAACGGAGGCGGAGCGTTTTATCGCACTGTTCAATAATGCGGCTGCGTCAGATGCGGCAAAGCATAATATTAATGCGGCACGTTATGTCATCGTGAATATCTGCAAATTATAACAATAAAAATACGGCGGGATGACCGCCGTATTTTTATTTCAGGCTAAGGTCAGTGTATGGGTCATGGTACAATGTTCAGTAAATGCCTCATCATGGCTGACCAGTAATAATGCCCCTTTATAACTGCGCAGCACATTTTCCAGTAATCGCCGGGAATCGAGATCCAAATGATTGTCCGGTTCATCCAGCAATAAAATATCCGGCAGAGGTTCGGATAATGTTAATGCCAGCAGCGTGACTTTCAACTGCTCACCGCCGCTTAATTGTGACAGCGGAATTAACCCCTTATCCCCCCGGATCCGTAATGCACCAAGATGGGTGCGCCAGATTTGTGCCGGAATGGCCGGGTCAAATTCACACAGTGCTTCTGTGACCGGCAGGGCTTTATTCAGCAGCGCCAGGTGTTGATCCAGATAGCGTAAACGGCCGTGCAGGGAGTAATCCCCGGATTTTGCGGTAAGCAAACCTGCCAGCACTTTCAGTAATGTGGATTTTCCGCAGCCGTTGCGCCCGGCAATATGCCAGTGCTCACCACCGGAAATGGTCAGTGACAGCGGCTCTTGTGTGCCGGACGGTAAAATCAGATCACGGGCGTTAATCCGCACCCGTTTTTGCTCTCCGGTATAATTAAAAGCCAGCATTTGCGGGGTGATATGCTGTATTTTCTCATTCACTTCCCGGCGCTGACTGTCCAGCTGAGTCATAACACGCTCATGACGGCCGGTTATTTTTGATTGCTGCTTCTCCGCTTTATTCTTTTTCATATCCAGCAGCAGCGCAGAGGAGGAGCCGGATGAACGCACTTTCTCACCCTGACGGCGGCGCTGCGCTTTCTTTTCCAGTGCGCGCTGCAACGCCGTTTTTTCTCTGTTCAGCTGCGATTGTAACTGCTTCTCCTCACTCTGTAATGCGCTGAGCTGAAAGGCTTTCTGCTCCGCATAATGGGTGTAATTGCCGCCGTACTCGTCCAGTGCGGACGGCGTGAGTTCAAAAATCCGCTGCATGGTGTCGAGTAAACGGCGATCGTGGCTGATCACCAGTGCGCCGGCCGGGTGATTCAGCAGTTGCTCTCTCAGCCAGCCGCGTCCGGCGGCATCCAGATGGTTTCCGGGTTCATCGAGTAACAGGAAGGCGCGCGGCTGCAAAAAGGCGCGGCAGAGTGCCAGCCGGGTTTGCTCACCGCCGCTCAGGTTTGTGCAGAGGGTGTCCGCCGGGAGATGCGCCAGGTGTGCACTTTCCAGCAGGGATTGCTGCTGTCGCGGTATATCCCATTTATCCGCCAGAAAATCATAATCCTCTGCGGTGGCAGTGCCGTCCTCTGTGCGGCGCAGTGCAGCCTGAATTTCTGCGGTTCCGAGCGCATCTGCCAGTGTGATGCCGGAAAGGCGGGTCAGCTGCGGTACGTAATAAAACGGTATCTGCCAGCTGACCGTGCCGGTTGCCGGCTGCCGCTGCTGCGCGAGCAGCGACATCAGTACGGATTTGCCGCGCCCGTTATGACCGGTCAGCCCCTGAACCTGACGGGTTAATGTGCCGCTGATGTTGTCAAACAGCGGAATATCGTTAAATGTCACTGATAAGTGAGAAAAATGGCATTGTACGGACATACAAAAGCTCCTGAATAAACAGGGGCAGGCGGATATGCCGGATAAAAAAGAAAGCGATGATGAGGATAGCTGCCTGCCCGATATCAAAACAGCGCATTCGTAAAAATGCGGATGATACAGCAATGGGATTCAGGCAATTAAATCATGTCGGCAGACATCCTCAGGGGAAATGAACTGCGGCAATGGTGTCAAATAAAAGCAGAGTTGTAAACCCCCGGTTTCCGGGATTTCCGCAGAGTACGCAGGAATGATTTTTTCACGGAATGTTACTGTCAATCGCCGGTATTTTCGTTATTCTGTCCGGCCTTGATATTTTTTATTTTCCGGCAGCGGAAATTCAGCAACAGGATGGGTTATGAGTTCAGCAGAAACGGTATATCAGGTTGATCAGAAACGCAGAATTATCACCTGTATCATTACATTCTTTGTGGTTATTGCGCTTTATATCGCACTGGCGTACTTATTCCAGACACGGATGCCGGGCGTGGCTGCCGCGCTGGGCCTGACGGTGTATGTCTATATCGCGCAGTTCCCGGTAATTAAAGTGTACGGTGATAAACTGACGTCCAAAATTGCGGTCGGTAAAGTGGTCTCTATGCCGTTTGACGGCGGTCATTTTTCCCTGCAGGAAGTGAAGGGGCTGAAAGCGTTAATGGTCTCTTTCTCCGCGGATTCTTATATCCTGAGCTATCATCCGGCAAACAGCCGCCGTGTCCGTATTGTCGGGCCGACACTGAAAAAAGCGCAGTTGAAAGCGATTTTTGACGCCATTCCGGCACAGTCAAAACGTGCATTATAATGCGGTAATCCGGTTCCCGTACTTTCCGTGATAATCCCATGTGTTACCATGGTCACACTTTTCTGCTCAAAAGCTGTATCGATACAGCTTTTCTTTACGGGGGACCATAATGACTGAAGCCCTGTCACGAAATCAAGCCTGGCTGCGGGTGATGGTACTTGCGGTGGCGGCATTTGTATTTAATACCACTGAGTTTATTCCGGTTGCGCTGCTGAGTGATATCTCGGCGGGCTTTGCAATGCAGCCCGCCGAGACCGGACTGATAATCACCATTTATGCCTGGGTGGTGGCATTGACGTCGCTGCCGCTGATGCTGCTGACGGCGCGTATTGAGCGGCGCAAATTGCTGCTCTGGCTGTTTACTGTGTTTGTGGTTAGTCACATCGTGTCCGGGTTGGCACAACGTTTTGATGTGCTGGTGATCAGCCGGATCGGTGTGGCGCTGGCGCATGCGGTGTTCTGGTCGATCACGGCATCTCTGGCTGTCAGAGTGGCACCGCCCGGTAAAAAATCCCAGGCACTGGGGTTGCTGGCGACCGGGACAGCGCTGGCAACCGTGCTGGGGCTGCCGATAGGCCGTGTTATCGGGCAGTGGGTCGGCTGGCGGATGACGTTCTTCTGTATCGGTGGCCTGGCGCTGATCACCATGGCGGCAATGGCGCGTTTTCTTCCGCTGCTGCCGAGTGAGCATTCCGGCTCCCTGAAAAGTATTCCGGTTCTGTTCAGACGGCCTGCGTTAGTGGGGATTTTTGTGCTGACCGCGATTGTGGTCACCGGGCATTTCACGGCTTATAACTATATTGAGCCGTTTGTGCAGACCGTTGCCGGGAAATCACAGGATTTCGCCACGCTGTTTCTGCTGATTTTCGGTGCTGCGGGGATCATCGGCAGTGTCATTTTCAGCCGTTACAACACCCGGCTGCCGCTGCTGTTTTTGCCTGCGGCGATAACATTACTGACAGTGTGCCTGATGCTGCTGCTGACCAGCCGCGTGACCGATACCGCGCTGATTATCCTCGGAGTTGTCTGGGGGATCGGTATGATGTGTACTGCGCTGGGGTTACAGGTCAAAGTGATTGATTTATCACCGGATGCCACCGATCTGGCGATGTCTGTTTATTCCGGCATTTTTAATATCGGTATAGGTGGCGGGGCGCTGCTCGGTAATCAGGTGATTATTCATATGGGAATGGAACAGATAGGCTATGCCGGGGCGGTATTTGCGGTGGCGGGTGTGATTATTTCACTGTTTGTTTTCAGCCGTTACCGGACTTTGTTTATACAAAGGCCGAAAGCGGAGAGCCGTATTACCTCGCATAATCCGTCATAAATTAATCATATCCCGCACCGTTTCGCTGCGGGATTTTTTTTCTGATTTCTTTATAATATCCGCCTTACTGGCTGATAACGATATGAACGGGTGATTTATGAATGGTTTATTGTGGCTGACGCTGGCCGTGGGCGCGGAAGTGGTGGCGACCTCAATGTTACGGGCGGCGGACGGTTTTACCCGGCTGATACCGTCGGTCGTGGTGGTGATCGGCTATTGTGTGTCGTTCTGGGCGCTGTCTCAGGTGGTGCGGATGATGCCGCTGGGGATTGCGTATGCTATCTGGTCCGGGTTGGGTATTGTGATTGTCTCTGCCGCCGCTTATTTTATCTATCACCAGAAACTGGATTTACCCGCAGTTATCGGGATGGCTCTCATTATTGCGGGTGTATTAGTGATAAATTTATTCTCGAAAAGCAGTGTTCACTGAGCTGCGTCCGCAGCTATGAGGCCATAATCATGATATCAGTTCCCTTTTTCCGCCGCCCGGGGCGGGTATTGTGCAGTGTTATTGTTGCGGCGGCAGCGTTTGCCGCCGGTTGCAGCAGTTCACCGGACACGGTGCAGCAAAAGCAGATCCCGCGCTATCAACAGCCGTTAATTGATTTAACCGAAGATGCCCGTGCCAGCTGCAGCTATGCGGGCGGAACGCCGTCACTTATCCGCGAGCTGAACGGCGCACAGACTCCGGGCTGTCAGTTTGCCAACGGCAAACGCTGCAGCCAGCAGTCACTGCTTGCCGGAAGTTGCGGGTCGGTATTATAAATGCGTTTTGAACAGCTGCGTTATGATGACGCAGCTGTTATTGACTGAGTCAGATCAGAACAGACGTCGCGGCTGTTTGCGGTGAATGAACTGGGATAATAATACCAGCGCACTGACAAGCAGATACACAGCAAAGATCCCGATAAGCCACTGCGGCATATCCAGTTTCAGGAATACCCACTGCTGAACGGCACAGTCACCGGACGCCTCAAACACTGACGGCAACCAGGTATTGAGCGGGAGCCATTCCGGGAAATTCACAAAGAAATCACAGGTATTGAACGGAGACGGGTAGAGCTGGATCATGGTGTGTTCCCATGACAGCTGTAATCCGGCAATCCCGCTGTAAATCCACAGGGCAATAGCCAGCCAGCGGATGATAACGCTGCGCGGTGCTATCCAGCCGAGGAATCCGGCAAACGCAATGCCCAGAACAGCAATACGTTCATAAATACACATCACACACGGCTGTAATCCCATTCCGTGCTGAAAGAACAGGGCGATACCGTCGAGTGCCAGTGCGGAGATCATCAGTAAAAACCATGCACTGCGGCCCCGCGAACACGCATAAAGATAAGTCAGCATAATTGTATCCGGGTTATCCGATTAATAAGAAACAGATTAACTAACGCAGCGACTGTACGATAAAAAATACAGCAGCGCACCCCTTTTCCGCATTTACGGCGGACAGAAACAAAAAAACCGGAATAACACGGTTATTCCGGTTAGTGCAGTGTAAAAAGGTAGTTACGGCAGTGTGATCATACCATTTGCCGCCATCCATTCTGAAACCGGTACCAGCCACAATTCAACACCGAAGAAACCGACCAGTGTCATCACAATGGTGTAAGGCAACGCCATGATCACCATTTTTCCGTAGGAAAGCCGGATCAGTGGTGCCAGTGCGGACGTCAGCAGGAACAGGAATGCCGCCTGACCGTTTGGTGTCGCCACTGACGGCAGGTTTGTCCCGGTATTGATAGCAACAGCCAGATATTCATACTGGGTATAGGATACCAGTCCGGCTTTCATCGCCGTCATTGCCTCATTGATATACACCGTGCCGACAAAGACGTTATCGGAGACCGCCGAGAGCAGGCCGTTGAACAGATAGAACAGCGACAACTGCGACGAAGGATCGGAACTGAGGACAAACTGAATAAACGGTGTGAATAATTTCTGGTCAACAATTACCGCGACAACAGAGAAGAACACGGTCAGCAGGGCGGTAAACGGCAGTGCTTCCTCGAAAGCCTCTCCCAGCGCATGCTCCTCGGTGATCCCGCAGAATGCCGTTGCCAGGATAATCACCGATAAACCGATCAGCCCGACTTCGGCGAGATGCAAGGCCAGTGCAGTGATCAACCAGATACCGATAAGGCCCTGAACAATCAGCTGCATTTTTTCCTGTTTGGTCCGGCGTGCTGCGGATTTTTGTGCATTATCCTCGAGTACGGCTCTGACCCGATCCGGCAGTTCCGCACCGTAACCGAACAGCTTAAACCGTTCCACCAGGTAACAGACCAGCAGACCACAGACAAACACCGGAATCGTCACCGGTGCCATACGCAGGAAGAAATTCACGAAATCCCATCCGGCATGTTTGGCAATAATCAGGTTCTGCGGCTCACCTACCATCGTCATCACGCCGCCGAGAGCGGTACCGATACCGGCATGCATCATCAGGCTGCGCAGAAAGGCACGGAACTGATCCAGTGTCTGGCGCATTTCGCTGCTGTCGATAAATTCATCATCACTGAGCGTCACCGTTTCTTTTCCGGAAGAAGCATACTGATGATAAATCGCATAAAACCCGACAGATACACTGATTACCACGGCGATCACCGTCAGTGCATCCAGAAATGCGGATAAAAATGCACTTGCCAGACAGAACGCAAGTGAAAGCGCGCGTTTGGAGCGGATAGACAGAAGCAGTTTGGTGAACAGAAATAACAGCAGCTGCTTCATAAAGTAAATACCGGCAACCATAAAGATCAGCAGCAGGATAACCTCCAGGTTATTCATAATCTCATGACTGATTTGTGCCGGAGAGGTCATGCCGATCAGTACCGCCTCAATCGCCAGCAGGCCGCCGGGTTGCAGCGGATAGCATTTCAGTGCCATCGCAAGGGTGAAAATAAACTCAATAACCAGCAGCCAGCCGGCGGTAAAAGGGTCAATAAAGAAGTAAACAACCGGATTTATAATTAAAAAAAGAATAATAGCAAGCTTGTACCAGTCAGGGGAGTGACCCATGAAGTTCTTCAGGAAGGCCTGCCGCATTGATATTTCCATTATTGCTGTGTGTCCTCCGCAGGGGGTGAAAAGATAATCCGCGTATAACTACAGTGCTTTATACTACGCCGGTATTCTGAATTTATTAAGAATTTAAATCAACTGATGGTCACCGTCCGCACTATCATGATTTATGACCGGACTCACTCTTTCGCAAGCGGATTGCTATATCGCGGCATCACATTCTGTTATCATCCGGATAATTGGAAGGTTAATTGTTTTGGACGAAGTCATCTATGGTCATCAAGGCGCAGAGCCCTGCGGGGTTTGCAGAAGAGTATATTATTGAAAGTATCTGGAATAACCGTTTTCCGCCGGGATCCATTTTACCCGCAGAGCGTGAGTTATCTGAACTGATTGGTGTGACCCGGACAACGCTGCGTGAAGTCTTACAGCGCCTTGCCAGAGATGGCTGGCTGACCATTCAGCACGGTAAACCGACAAAAATTAATAATTTCTGGGAAACATCCGGACTGAACATCCTGGAAACCATTGCCCGTCTCGATCACGAAAGCGCGCCGAAACTGATTGAGAACCTGCTGGCGGCACGGACCAATATTGCATCCATTTTTATCCGTACTGCGTTTCGTAATAATCCGGAAAAGTCACTGGAAATTCTCAGTCAGGAAAATGAGCCGGATGATAATTCCGATGCGTTCAGCCAGTATGATTATGATGTATTCCGTGGTCTGGCATTTGCGTCCGGTAACCCGATTTACGGCCTGATCCTCAACGGGCTGAAAGGGTTGTACACTCGTGTCGGCCGTTTCTATTTCGCAAGCCCGGAAGCCCGTAAACTGGCGAGGAATTTTTATCAGCAACTGACCGGCCTGTGCCGTGAAAAGGCCTATGATAAAGTGCTGGATTGTGTCCGCAGCTACGGCAAAGAGAGCGGTACTATCTGGCAGACCATGCAGAGTGGTATTGCACAGGATTTGAATCCGCAGTAATACAGGCGGACAGGATGAAAAACCGGCTCAGAGCCGGTTTTCAGACCGTTGACTAACCCCGCTTTTCTATGCGGGGTTTTCTTTTATGAGCGACCGAAGGTCGCGATCGCGATAT
>DVQE01000058.1:0-17138 GCA_018239585.1 Pyrrhopyge papius papius | reverse complement strand
ATATCGCGATCGCGACCTTCGGTCGCTCATAAAAGAAAACCCCGCGTAGAAAAGCGGGGTTCGTCAACGGTCTGAAAGTTCTGGTCAGTGACCAGAACTTTTTTATACATTCAGACCGGAAAATCAGAAGCTGTAGTTAAAGTTAACACCGTATAACCAGGCTTTACCGGAGGAGTTAAACTCGTAATTTGGTAAATTAGCTGCGACCGGACCTAATTCTTTTTTCTGTTCGTCATTGAGCAGAGATTCGGAAATATTAACTTTGCGTCCGTGCATATAAGCAACGCCGACATCAACAGAGGCATCTTTGTTGAAGGCGTAGGTTGAACCCAGGCTGAACCAGATACGATCCTGATCCGGAATGGAGATAGAACGGTTATTCGCCGGAACCGGACTATCGTCAAAGGCAATACCACCACGGAAAGTCCAGTTATCGTCATGATAGTAGGTGGTTCCCAGTGCTACACGGTAAGCATTACTGAAACCTTCATGTTTTGTAAATAATGCCTTTCCGCCCGGGTTATCTTTAGGTACTGCTCTTAACTCTTTAAATTCACTCCAGCCGGTATAGGCCAGGGTATAGTGTACTGCCCATTTTGGTGCAACCCGGTGATAAGCAGAAAATTCCCACATATCAGGGAGGTTAAGATCCAGTTTTCCTTTCCCGCTCGAGCCAATTACCGGCAGATCGTTGGTATAATCGCCATCTTTAAATTTTACTTTTACTTTTGAGCGATAAGTCAGACTGAGACGATTATTGTTATCCAGTTCATAGAGCATGCCGGCATTCCAGCCGTAACCCCAGCCATCACCTTTCAGCGTGGATGCATTTGTATTTGCCGGAAGAGCAGGGAAATTCGGATTAAGAAGCGGAGCCATCGGGCCAAGTTCACCGATATGGCGGGAAATTTCGGCGTCAGCATAAACAGCATTCAGGCCCAGGCCGAAACTGAAATTGTCATTCAGACGATAAGCACCTGCCATATTAAAGTTAACGGTCTTCAGATCTGTTTTTCCGCCAATCAGGCCTGCTGCATAATCATCTTTGAATTCTGTTGCCAGACCAAAGTTTGATGTGGCAGAAGCGCCAAAAAACCATTTTTCATTGATTGGCGTAATAAAATGCAGATTCGGGACTACCGCGCTTGGTGCGATATCTTTGGCATCCGTGCTGTTACCGGTCAGCGGGGACTTGCCGCTGATATCCACTGACGGATTGATCATGATCGCACCGGCGGACATGGACGGGCGATCAAATAATGTCATTGCTGCCGGGTTGCGGCTGCCGACGCTGGCATCGTCTGCCACGGCACCTTCCCCTGAAAACGCACGTCCGAGTGCAGACGTGGAATACTCATTTAATTGAAAACCCGCCGCAAAAGCCTGAGTTGCTGTTAATGAAACTGCCACTGCTAATGCTGAACGAGTGAACAGGTTTTTCTGGTTCATGACCAAAACCCTCTTGTTTATTTTGTTTATGTACTACTTTGGTAGTTAGAAGTAGCGCTGGATTGTATGTTTGCTTGTTGATATGACAAATCAGACCAGTTGACAGAGTATAGAATCAGCACGCCGAAATGTTATTTTTTTGTATGGAGATAAGCGAATTGAGATGTAAAAATGCGATTTAGATAACAAAAATTTAACAACAACGTGATTTTTGAGCGCAAAAAGTGGCTTTAGCCCGAGTAGATCAAACAATAGATTGAATTTTTATGGTTTACTTTTATAAATGGTATGATTCAGTACTAAGACTGCAGGCTATTTTTAACTAACGGGAGACTGAAATGGCTGACGAAAAAAAACTGTGCAGCGCAGAAGAAACCGCAGCATGCTGCTGTGTGGATGTAGGCACGATTATTGATAACGAAAGCTGCACCTCTTCTTTCGAGCGCGTATTTGCATCTAAAGCAGACGCTGAGCAGATGATGGCAGCACTGACTGCCAAAGCAAATGCAGCAGCATCTGAACCATGCAAAATCCACAGCGAATATAAAGAAACCGCTGACGGCGTTGAGCTGAAAGCGGATTTTACTTTCAGCTGCCAGGCTGAAACACTGATCTTTGAACTGGGTCTGCGTTAATTCATCAGAACAATACGCAAACTGAATTCAGGCCTCCGGTGAATACGGGGGCCTTTTTTTATCGATTTTTTGTTATAAAAAGTTTATTTCCCTGAGCCACCTCGCAGTTTTCAGTTATCCGTATTGCGTGAATGCAACACGATGTTAACAATACCAGCAGGTCAGACCACCGGCAGTTCGTGATAACCTCTCATCATGTAAGGATGAACGAATGAAGCAGGCACAGGCAGAACGCATTGCAATTGTTGACGGATTACGGACACCGTTTGCACGGCAGTCCACGGTATACCGTGATATCCCGGCGGTTGAACTTGGCCGGGCGGTGGTGCAGGAACTTCTTTTTCGCCAGTCGTTTCCGGCAGAATTGGTTGACCTTGTCGTTTTCGGCCAGGTGATCCAGATGCCTGCCGCGCCCAATATTGCCCGTGAAATTGTGCTCAGCACCGGGTTGCCGGTAACTACTGATGCGTATTCAGTGACCCGCGCCTGTGCCACCAGTTTTCAGGCCATTGCTAATGCGGCACAGGCGATACAGTGCGGACAAAATCAGATAGCTGTTGCAGGCGGGGCAGATTCCGCCTCTGTGCTCCCGATTGGCGTGTCGCGCAAACTGGCGGGAGTATTGCTGGATCTCAGTAAAGCCCGGAAATTATCGCAGAAACTCCGGTTGCTGGCCTCATTGCGGCCGCGTGACCTTCTGCCGGTTGCCCCAGCGGTGGCGGAATACTCCACCGGCCTGCGCATGGGGGATACCGCCGAACAGATGGCAAAACGTTACCATATCAGCCGTCAGGCACAGGATACATTTGCCCATCACTCACATCAGGTCGCCACACAGGCGTGGACATCCGGTGTCCTGCGCGATGAGGTGATGACAGCCCGTTTCCCGCCGTTCAGCCAGGTTTGTGAAGAAGATAATACGTTACGGAAAAATTCACTGCCCGGCAGCTATGCACAACTGAAACCGGTATTTGATAAACGTCACGGCACGGTGACAGCGGCAAACAGCACACCACTGACAGACGGCGCGGCAGCCGTACTGATGATGACTGAAATCCGCGCCCGTGAACTCGGGCTGACACCGCTGGGTTTTCTGCGCAGTTATACATTTACGGGCAATGCAGTGCAGGAAGATATGCTGCTGGGGCCGTCGTATGCCGCACCGCTGGCACTTGATCGCGCGGGCCTGACATTATCTGACCTGACACTGATTGATATGCATGAAGCGTTTGCAGCCCAGGTTCTGACTAACCTGCACTGTTTTGCCAGCGGGAACTTTGCCCGCGAAAAACTCAACCGGACATCGGCAATGGGTGAAGTGGACCCGGCGCGGTTTAATGTACTTGGCGGGTCAATTGCCTACGGGCATCCTTTTGCGGCTACCGGTGCCCGGATGGTGACGCAGACATTACGCGAGTTGCAGCGGCGGGGCGGTGGTTTTGCAATGACCACGGCCTGTGCGGCGGGTGGACTCGGCGTGGCGATGATCTGGGAAACAGAATAAGACGGGAGACTGATGATGACACAACATGATGAAACACCTTCTGCCTTCCGCCTGACTGTGCGTCCGGATCACACCGGGGTCATCACGATTGATGTTCCGGGTGAAAAAGTGAATACCCTGAAGGCAGAGTTTGCCGCACAGTTTGAGGCCGTACTGCGTGATGCCCGGCAAATCCCGGGGTTACGGGCAATGGTGATTATCTCCGGTAAGCCAGATACGTTTATCGCCGGTGCGGACATTCATATGATAGCAGGATGTACAGAAGCCGCACAGGCGCAGGCACTGTCGGAATCCGGGCAGCGGTTATTTAATCTGATTGAAAACTATCCGCTGCCGGTGGTGGCGGCGATTCACGGTAGTTGTCTCGGCGGCGGGCTGGAACTGGCGATGGCTTGTCACAGCCGTGTTGTCACTGACAGCGATAAAACCCGGCTCGGGTTGCCCGAAGTTCAGCTGGGGCTGTTACCCGGTTCCGGTGGTACACAACGTCTTTCTGCTTTGGTCGGGCTGGTGGCTGCACTGGATATGATGCTGACCGGGCGGCAGTTGCGGGCAAAACAGGCGGTTAAAATGCGCCTGGCTGATGATATTGTTCCGCCGGACATTTTACTGGAAACCGCGGTGGCCCGTGCCTTGTCGGCAAATCCGGCACAGCGGGCTCCGGTACCTTTCCGGCATAAGGCGGAAAAAATGAAGGGGCTGCGGGATATCATCTTCCGTATGACCCGCAAACAGGTTCGCCGCCGCAGTGGCGGACATTACCCTGCGGCCGGACAGATTATTGATGTGGTGCAGTGTGGTTTTGAAAAAGGCCGGGAGGCCGGGTTTAAAGCAGAAGCCACGGCATTCGGTAAACTGGCGGTTACTCCGGTATCCGCTGCACTCTGTCATCTCTTTTTTGCTTCAACCGCACTGAAAAAAGAGTCTGCCGATGGGGTAAAACCCGCAGAACTGCATCATGTGGCGGTGCTGGGTGGCGGGCTGATGGGCGCGGGAATTGCCACGATTACCCGTCAGCGGGCGGGGTTACCGGTCAGAATCAAAGATGTTTCGCAGGAAGGGGCAAATAAAGCACTGGCTTTTTTCTGGCAGCACCTGAGCAAACAGGTGAAACGCAGGCGGCTTTCTCCGCGTGAGCGGACACAGTTGATAAGTGGTATGACCGGCACCACGGATTACCGGGGATTCCATCATATTGATTTTGTGGCGGAAGCTGTTTTTGAATCTTTGGCACTGAAGCAACAGATGATTGCTGAGATCGAGACAGTGACATCACCGGATACTATTTTTGCCTCAAATACTTCATCACTGCCAATCCGTGATATTGCCGCGAAGGCATCACGGCCTGAAAAAGTGATTGGCTTACATTATTTCAGCCCGGCAGAAAAAATGCCGCTGGCGGAAATTATTCCCCATGAAGGCACAGATGCCGTGACACTGGCAACCACGCTGCAACTGGCGCGCAGACAGGGAAAAACAGCGATTGTGGTCGGTGATAAAGCGGGGTTTTATGTTAACCGGATTCTGGCGCCTTATATTACGGAAGCGCTGCGTTGTCTGACTGAAGGTGAACCGCCGGAAAAAATTGATAACGCGCTGACTGATTTCGGTTTTCCTGTCGGCCCGGTAGCACTGCTGGACGAAGTGGGCATTGATGTCGGCACGAAAATTATGCCGGTACTGGAGGCCGCATTTGGTGAGCGGTTTGTACTGCCACCGCAGCTGGATGCGCTTTTTCGTGACAACCGGCTGGGCAGGAAAAATAAACGCGGATTTTATGATTACACGCCGTTGCCGTGGTGGAAACGCGGTGGCCGCAAAGCGCCGCGTAAGGCGGATAAAGCGATTTACCCGCTGCTGGGTATCACCGTACAGGAGCGTCTGACACCACAGGAGATCACGGAACGCTGCCTGATGATGATGCTTAATGAGGCTGTAAGAGTGCTGGATGAACAGGTCATCCGTTCACCGGCAGACGGGGATATCGGTGCGGTATTTGGTATCGGATTTCCGCCATTCCTCGGCGGACCGTTTTACTATATGGACAGTATGTCAGCGGTCGTTATGACTGAAAAACTGACGGCACTGGCTGCCCGTTACGGTGATCGCTTCACACCGTGTGAGGCATTACAGCAACGGGCTGCGGATAACCGCCGTTTTTACTGAGAAAGTGCGGTGAAGTCACCGGGAACACGGGGCGGTTGTTTCATTTCCCTGAACAGGTTCTGAACAAAATTCAGGTTTATCTCTGTGCTGAATCATTTTAATTATGATTAATTTGAGGCAGAATGCCTTTCACCTCCCCCGACGGGGACACAGAAATAACGATAATTTTAAACAGATCATTCTTTGATGTGATACGGCCCGGGGATTCAGACATGACCGTATCCGTCCTGTTCAGACGGTGACGTATGCAAGTTCTTATTATGCGACATGGCGATGCTGCTTTGCAGGCCGCCAGTGATTCAGTCCGGCCCCTGACCGCAAAAGGGATAACAGATTCCCGTTGCATGGCAAAATGGCTCGCCGGGCAGCACGTTCAGATTGATACCGTTCTGGTCAGCCCGTATCTGCGGGCAGAGCAGACACTGACCGAAATCCGTGATGCGCTGAGTTTACCGGCTCAGGAAGAGGTGATGCCGGGACTGACGCCTTCCGGGAATGCGGAGAGCGTGGCAGATTATATCCGTTTTCTGGCGGAAGAGGGGCACAAAGGGGTGCTGGTGGTATCGCATCTTCCGCTGGTCGGTTATCTGGTGGCGGCATTGTGTCCGCAGGAAACCGCACCGATGTTTGCAACATCGTCTGTTGCCTGTATTGAACTGGATGATGACGGACGCGGCGCACTGATCTGGCACCGCGGTCCCGGGCAGATTGACTGATTACTCGCGCCGGGCGGTTTCAGCAATCTCAATCAGAAGCAGTAATGCGGCAGTGCCGCCCCATTCCTTAGGGGCCTGGTGAAAGGCGATCACATCCGGGTGTTGTGCCAGCCATAACGGTGTCTGTTGTTTCAGTACATGCTTGCCGTGTCCGTGCATAATACAGACACAATAGGTATTTTCGCGGCGGGCTGCGGCTATCAGTGCACCAATTTCCTGTTTGGCCTGAAGCTGAGTCAGTCCGTGGAGATCTAAAAACAGCTCCGGTACATAATCCCCGCGACGCAGTTTTTTCAGCTCATACGGGCTGGCATTTTCCCGCAGATAGCGCGCCGGGCCGTCCATATCCAGGTTCGGGCGATATTCATCAGAGAAATAGAAACTGGCATCAACCTGATCCTGTAACAGCCGTTCAGGCGCAATTTTTGTCACACCAGCCCGTGATTTCGGATGCACCACAATATCCTGTCTGATTTTACGTGTCCCGCTGATGGCCTCTTTAAACAGGTTCAGGTCATCATCAGTCAGGGGTGTCTTCTTTTTCATAACATCTCATCACTTACTATTTTCCATAGTGTAACCGATTTTTTTAAGGATGTTGACGCTATACTGCCGGTCACCGCTGACGGGAGCCACCGGAAAATTGCCGCGCATTTCACAAGATATGCTGATTTAGCAGCGACTTCATGGCAAACTACGCTATCAGATATCTTATTTTGTTTTACCCCGCCGGAGGCACTTTGGATAAAATTTACGTTGATGAAGCCGTCAGTGAGCTTCACACGCTGCAGGATATGCTGCGCTGGGCAATGAGCCGTTTTAATGCGGCTAACATTTACTATGGCCACGGTACAGATAATGCCTGGGATGAAGCCCTCCAGCTGGTACTGCCGACACTGTTTCTGCCTCTGGATTTACCCGCTGAACTGTATCAGTCCCGGCTGACCTCCTCGGAGCGTCACCGTATTGTGGAGCGCGTACTGCGCCGGATCACCGAACGGGTGCCGGTGCCGTACCTGACTAACCGTTCCTGGTTCTGCGGCCATGAATTTTATGTTGATGAGCGCGTGCTGATCCCGCGTTCACCGATTGGTGAGCTGATTAACAATCACTTTGCAGGATTGCTGGATGCAGAACCGGAAACGATTCTCGATCTCTGCACCGGCAGCGGTTGTATCGCAATTGCCTGCGCGTATGAGTTCCCGGATGCGGAAGTGGACGCGGCAGACATCTCCGCCGATGTGCTGGAAGTCACAGAAATGAACATTGAGAATCATGGCTTATCTCACCGTGTGGTGCCGATGCGTTCAGATTTGTTCAACGATCTGCCTGCGGTGAAATATGATCTGATTGTCACCAATCCGCCGTATGTGGATGCGGAAGATATGAGTGATTTACCGGATGAATTCCGCGTAGAACCAGAGCTGGCGCTGGCTGCGGGCAGTGACGGCCTGAAACTGGTACGCCGGATCCTCGCCAATGCGCCGGATTATATGTCAGAAGATGCGGTGCTGATTTGTGAAGTCGGTAACAGTCAGGTACATCTGATGGCCGAATTCCCGGAAGTGCCGTTTATCTGGCTGTCGTTTGAAAACGGGGGAGACGGTGTCTTTATGTTAACTCGTGATCAATTAGCAGAACATCATGATGCTTTTAAACTTTTCAAATAACCGTTCCTCCTGTAGGAATAGAAACATAAAAACAGGTTAAAACCATTCACTTGCACACAATCAGAGACAGGAAAACACGATGGCCGGAAACAGTATCGGCGAACTTTTTCGCGTAACCACCTTTGGTGAATCACACGGCCCGGCGCTGGGTTGTATTGTTGACGGTGTACCGCCGGGACTGGCGCTGACCGAGGCCGATATGCAGGCAGATCTCGACCGCCGCCGTCCGGGCACATCACGCTATACCACGCAGCGTCGTGAGCCGGATCAGGTCAGAATTCTGTCAGGGGTATTTGAAGGAAAAACCACCGGAACCAGTATCGGGCTGCTGATTGAAAATACCGATCAGCGCTCACAGGATTACGGTGCCATCAAAGATCTCTTCCGGCCGGGGCATGCGGATTACACCTATGAGCAGAAGTACGGCTTTCGTGATTACCGCGGCGGCGGCCGCTCATCTGCCCGTGAAACGGCGATGCGCGTGGCGGCCGGGGCGATTGCCAAAAAGTATCTGCACGAAAAATTCGGTGTGACAGTCCGGGCCTGTCTGACCCAGATGGGGGATATCAAATGTGATATCCGCGACTGGGCACTGGCGGAGCAAAATCCGTTTTTCTGTCCTGATGAACGTCAGCTGGAGGCGCTGGATGAATTACTGCGCGGCCTGAAAAAAGAGGGGGATTCCATCGGTGCGAAAGTCACGGTAATGGCGGAAAACGTCCCGGCGGGTCTGGGTGAACCGGTCTTTGATCGTCTGGATGCGGATCTGGCACATGCGCTGATGAGCATCAACGCGGTGAAAGGTGTCGAAATCGGGGATGGATTCGGTGTGGTTAACCTCAAAGGCAGCGAAAACCGGGATGAAATTTATCAGACCGGTTTTACCAGCAATCACGCGGGCGGCATTCTCGGCGGCATCAGCAGCGGCCAGCCAATCATCGCACATATTGCCCTGAAACCGACATCATCGATTACCGTTCCCGGTAATACGCTGAACCGGCAGGGCGAAGAGGTGGCAATGATCACCAAAGGGCGTCATGACCCCTGTGTCGGGATACGTGCTGTGCCGATTGCCGAAGCAATGACCGCGATTGTGCTGCTCGATCACCTTCTGCGTCACCGCGGACAATGTGCGGATGTCACGCCGCCGTTACCGGCCTGGTCATGATTTAAACAGACGTCCCGGGTATTGTGCCCGGGATTTTATTGGCAGGTAAAAAATGGAATGGTTTCAGTTCGGTGTTGAAATCTATGTATTGCTGTTCTTTGTTGCGCTGATTGCCGGGTTTATTGATGCGATTGCCGGCGGCGGCGGATTACTGACAATCCCGGCGCTGCTGGCTGTCGGCGTACCGCCGGTGCAGGCACTGGCGACCAACAAATTACAGGCGGTCGGCGGCTCGTTCTCTGCCAGTTTCTATTTTGTCCGGCGCAAAGCGGTGGATCTTGTGGGGCAACGGGTGCCGATAATGATGACGCTGATTGGCGCTGTTATCGGCTCCGGGCTGGTGCAGTTTGTGAATCCGGAATTCCTTCGTCAGTTGCTGCCGCTGCTGGTGATTGCCATCGGCCTCTATTTCCTGCTGACCCCCTCTATTGGTGCTGCTGACCAGAAACAGCGCCTGATGCCGTTTGCCTTCGGTTGTACCGCCGGTATCGGCATTGGTTTTTATGACGGTGTTTTCGGGCCGGGCGCGGGCTCTTTCTACGCCCTGGCGTATGTGACCCTGGCCGGTTTTAACCTGGCGAAAGCCACGGCTCACGCCAAAGTGCTGAACTTTGCCTCTAACGTCGGTTCACTCTCATTCTTTATTTTCAGCGGCCATGTTATCTGGCTGATGGGCTTTGCCATGCTGGGCGGACAACTTATCGGCGCCCGCCTCGGTGCCCGTATGGTGCTGAGCCGCGGACAAAAACTGATCCGGCCGATGCTGGTAACTGTCTCTTTCCTGATGAGTATCAAACTGATTTATGACAATCACGGCGATACTATCAGTACGTGGCTGTCTCAGCTTTTTTAATTTTTATTAGTGGTTTATATAATCAATGAGTACACATCAATATCAGCAGTTAATTGAGATTTTTGATAACGAATTTTTTGCTGATTTCAATACCCGCCTGATTAAAGGTGACGATGAGCCGATTTATCTGCCTGCAGATGATGAAGCGCCTTATAACCGTATCGTGTTTGCTCACGGCTTTTATGCCAGTGCTATCCATGAAATATCGCACTGGTGCATTGCCGGGAAAGCGCGCAGAAAGCAGGTCGATTTTGGTTACTGGTACTGCCCGGATGGTCGTGATGCGCAAACGCAGTCAGAATTTGAGGTTGTGGAAATAAAACCGCAGGCGCTGGACTGGTTATTTTGTCAGGCTGCCGGTTATCCGTTTAACGTCAGTTGTGACAACCTTGACGGTGATTTCGAGCCGGATCGCGTCAAATTCCGGCGAATTGTCCATGGGCAGGTGATGGAATATCTGGCGCAGAACTCAATACCCCCGCGTGCAGCAAGGTTTATTAATGCCCTGCAATCGTTCTACAATACGCCGCCGCTGACTGCGGACCAATTTCCATGGCCGGAAGATCCGTTTGCCTGACAAACGATTCCGGTGACTGAACTTTAAGGAACAAACATGCTTGCGGATTATGAAACGCGTATCCTCGCCCAGATTGATGACATGGTTGAACATGCCACAGACGATGAACTGTTTGCGGGCGGTTATCTGCAGGGGCACCTGACCCTCGCGGTGGCAGAACTGGAACAGTCGGGTGATCACTCCGTTGAGGCGCTTCACAACCGGGTGGAGGAGAGTATCCGTCAGGCAATCAGTGCCGGGGAGCTGACACCGCCGGATCAGGTGCTGGTGCTGGAAACCTGGAAACGCCTGCTGCAAACCGCGCAGGAGCAGGAATGACAGCCAAACCACAATACCGCATCCGCCGGGCCCGTCCGGCGGACGCCGCATTGTTACCGGTGGTTGAATCCTCTGCCGGTGCGTTATTTGCGACAGTACCGGGCTATGAATGGATAGCACGCAGTGAAGGCCATTCCGAAACGGCATTCCGCAATTATATCGCCAACGGTAATGCGTGGGTGGCAGCGGACAGTCAGGATCAGCCGGCAGGATTTGTGCTGGTATCCAATCTTGGTACCGGGCTGCATATTGATGAGCTTTCTGTCTCTGCGGCGCATCAGCGTCAGGGGCTGGGGCGTCAGCTGATTGAGCGGGTACAGAATGTGGCGATTGCACGCGGCTGTGCGGCAGTTACGCTGACCACATTCCGGGATGTGGCCTGGAACCGGCCTTATTATGAGCATCTTGGTTTTGAGGTATGCGATGTTTCCCGCGCACCGGCATTGGAAGCGATTATGCTGAAAGAGGCAGAATACGGGCTGCAATTCTGTGATCGCTGTTCCATGGTTTACCGGATTTTTTGAAAAAGTGAAATATCGCAATTGATGAGAAAAGGCCGCACGAATATGCGGTCTTTTTTATTTATGCCGGACTAAGCATCCAATCATTAATACGTTAACAGATAATAATAAAATAACTTGTGATTGTGACATTAACGGCGAAAATAGTGCCGTTTTTTTACGTCTCAGCGCTGGGTTTTATGATCAGGTTATAGATTTTTCTGTTTAACAGAATGATTTTTAATCATCTTCCATATAGATAATTTGGTACCCGTTTATGAGATTGTCGTCTCTTTTGTTGCATAAAAGTCAATAACTACGTAGATCTGTTGAGTAAATAGCATAAACTATTAACTTGCTATTAACATTTATTGTGTCAGAATGTGTCTGTCCCCACAAAATACAGGTATTGATTATGTTTGAATTACAACCGAAAAACGCAGCACAACAGGCTGTGACTATTTACACGAAGATAGCGGTTGCTGCGGTGGTCTTGCTGGCACTGTTATTTTCTTTCTGGTTTAAACTTGACGGAATGAGCGTCATTGAAAGAGCAGTTCCTTCCATCGGTATGATTTTATTTACCGGATTAATAATTTTTAATGCCAAACGGGAATTAGATTTGCTGTACCGTTCAGAGGATAAATGCGCGAAAAGCGTGATTGCCCTGAACGCCTGACAAAAACAGGACAGCGTCAAGCGGACTGATAAATATAAAGAAGAGATGATCACGGGTCATCAGCAACGATGCTGATGACCCTTTTTTATGTCACATTACTGATACAAATCAGCACCGGTTTCCTGAGCAATATAGCGGATAGCTGCCTGTGCTCTGACACTGTTGCCTGCTTTATCCAGCGGCGGGGAATAAACAGCCACGGCGTATTTACCCGGAACCACGGCCAGAATACCGCCGCCGACACCACTTTTCGCCGGAATACCGACCTGATACAACCAGGTACCGGAACCGTCATACAGCCCGGCAATCGCCATCTCTGCCAGTACTTTGCCGGTGTTTTCGGCACTCAGTAACTGTTTGCCGTTGTACGGGGATTTACCGTGATTAGCCAGTACCGCCCCCATTTTTGCCAGATCAACCGTTGTGGCATCCACAGAACACTGGCGGGTATAAAGGTCAACCGCCTCATCCGGATTGCCGTATAACATACCGTAAGATTGCATCAGTCGCGCCAGTGCCTGGTTGTGCTGATTGGTTTCGGATTCAGAGCGGTATACTTCATCATTCACCGTCAGTTTTGTATCGGCGTAAGCTTCCATGTTCTCCATAATCTGCTGCCAGCGGTCGTCCGGGTTTTTGGCCTTGATCAGACTGACTGCGCTGATAGCCCCGGCATTGACCAGCGGGTTCTGCGGGCGATCCGGTCGCAGTTCAATCGCCAGTCCGGAGTTAAACGGCAAGCCGGTGGCATTAGCGCCCAGTTTCTCCAGAACGACCTCTGAACCCTGCTGATCCATCACCATTGCGAGGGTAAAGACTTTTGACAGGGATTCCAGCGGGAACAGCTTATCTTTATCTCCGGCGCTGTAGATTTTGCCATCTACCGTGGCAATCACAACGGCGTAATTATCGGGGCTGTATTTGGCGAGAGCCGGAATATAATCCGCCACGTCACCGGATTTTTCGCTTTTGAATTTCTGATACGCCTGCTCAGCAATCGTATCGTAGCGAACACTATTATCGGGAATATTATTGTTCTTTGCGTAGGCAGAGGTAAAACAAAACAGCGAAAAGGCCAGGGCGATAACTATTTTATTCTTCATAATCTTCTCCGGTTATTATTTCCGGATGAAGCGTATAGGCGCACTGACTTTTCTGTAAATTGATCATTGGGCAAGAGAAATTGCCGCTGACAGGTGAACTGAGCCGGTTTCTGTGAGAACGAACACAAAATGACCCGGGTTTGTGGCGGAGATCAATAAAGTCTGCTGATGAAATTCCGTTTCACCGGCGGAAAAAATATCAATAATGTGATGAAGACCGGCAGGTGACCGGTCAGAAGCGGGTCAGGATTTTTGCGGCAGCGGACGGCCTTTCAGTAATTTACGGACATGGAAACGGGCGGGATGGATGGCGGCGAGTGTGTCATCATCCAGCGGAAGCGCCTCACCGAAAATCTGTGCTGCCAGCACTTCAGCCGCCAGCGGAGCGGTGCATAATCCGCGTGAGCCGAGTGCGGCCAGCAAAAACAGCTGAGGCAGATGCGGAACACTGCATACGGTTTCCGGGGATGATTTTTGTTCATCCAGATGTGTATAACGCGCTGTTAATGCGGCAAAATCAGGAACATTTCCGGCCAGCGGCAGGTGATCACGTAATGTGCAGCGGATCCCCTGACGGGATTCTCCGGTGCTGATATCCACCATCTCTGGCCAGCTGACATCGGGCAGCGAGGTGAGCAGCCGCTGTTTGTTGGCAGTTTGTTCCTCTTCGCGGTATTCCGTGCCCAAATCATTGCGCTGGTGGCTGGCACCAATACAGTGCAGACCGTCAGCCGGATTCACCGGGGTCAGATAACCTTCATAACACAGCACTTTTCTCAGCCCGGCAATCGCCGGTACCGACGGCACATGGCTGACCTGGCCGCGCACCGGGGTAACCGGCAGCGGGGCGGTCTGCGGAAACTGTGTGATACAGTGGCCGTTTGCCAGCACCACCACATCCGCTTCTGCCGTACTGTTATCCGCAAAACGGAGTTGCCAGCCCTGTTCTGCGGGGAGCAGCGTTTTTACCTCACAGTTTACATGCAGATGAAGTCCTTCTTTCTGTGCCAGTGCTGCGGTATTACGTACCAGTTCCTGCGGGCAGAGCCAGCCGCCCTGCGGATAGTGCAGGCCGTCAAAATTCACATCGGTTCCGGCAAGTTCAGAAAGCTGTTCCCGTGACAGGCGCTGCACCATCTCATCCGGCCAAGCGACAGATGAAATGTTATTGATTTTTTTACTGCTCTTTTCGTGATACATCAGCTGGATCACGCCGCACCAGTCATGATCGTATTTCACGCCCTGAGCTGACAGTGCGTCGTATGTACGGCGGGCAAACGGGAATGCGGCGGTAAAAAAGCGCTCAAGCGGATCATCCCGTCCGGTCAGCAGCGGATAAAGCGCACCCTGGCGGTTACCGGAGGCATTGAGCGCCAATGCATTATCCGCATAATATAAGGACACATCCGCACCACGGCGCAGCAGGGAGAGAGCAGAGAGAACCCCGGCGATCCCGCCGCCAATGACTGCTATCTTCTGCCGGGCGGTGGCCGGATGGCGATCAAACCACGGTGTCACCGATGGTGCCGCATCACGGGGATTCACCCCGGACAGGCATTCCCGCTTATGCGCGAAGCCTTTACGGCGCTCAACGGTAAATCCGGCCTGCTGCAAGCCACGGCGGACAAACCCGGCGGCGGTAAAGGTGGCAAAGGTACCGCCCGGTTTTGAAAAACGAATCATCAGCTCAAACAGCGACTGCTGCCACATATCCGGATTTTTGGACGGGGCAAAACCGTCGAGAAACCAGGCATCAATCTTGTTGTCCAGTGCGTGAGTGAGGGAAGGGAGTAATTCATTGACATCACCCAGCCATAAATCGAGGGTAATTTCACCGCCGGACAGCTGAATACGGTGACAACCGGGTAACGGCTGCGGCCACTGAGCGCACAGCTGTAAGGAGAGATCCGCGAACGCCGGCCAGTGACGGTGAGCGGCCTGTAAATCAGCCACGGTCAGCGGAAATTTTTCAAAACTGATAAAGTGCAGGCGTTTAAGCGGATGCGCGGGACGGGCTGCCCGGAACGCCAGGAAGCTCTGCCACAACGTGAGAAAATTCAGTCCGGTACCAAACCCGGTTTCTGCGACAGTACAGACCGGCGTGGTCATTTGAGCAAATCTGTCCGGAAAACCGTTGCCGTTAAGAAACACATAGCGGGTTTCCGCCAGTCCGTCATCGTTAGAAAAATAGACGTCATCAAAATGTTGCGAAACAGGTGTACCCTGTTCATTCCAGGTTAAATGTGCAGTTTCAATTGCGGTTTTTTTCACGTTACGGCCTGAAGGTTCTGTTCGGTTTTCCCTGATTTTACTCTGCTTTGCGCTGTACTGCCATGCCGGATGTGACACAGCACAATATCGGTATGTAAAGATGCGAAAAAACGTCTGATCGGACTTGTTCAGCTTACAGGTGTAAGCTAAAGTAGCGCTAAAATCCCGTACTACTTAAAATGACAGAGGTATTGAATGAAGCGTGCAGTAATCACCGGTCTGGGGATTATCTCAAGTATCGGTAATAACCGGGAGGAAGTACTGGCTTCTTTGAGAGAAGGTCGTTCCGGGATCACATTCTCAGAAGAATTTAAAGAGATCGGCATGCGCAGCCAGGTTTGGGGTAACGTCAAACTGGACACTGCGGGTCTTATTGATCGTAAAACTGTCCGTTTCATGAGTGATGCATCTATCTATGCGTATCTTTCCATGGAACAGGCCATTGCAGACTCAGGCCTGACAGAAGAGCAGGTGTCTCACTACCGTACCGGTGTGGTTGCCGGTTCCGGCGGCGGTTCCCCGCGCACTCAGGCTATCGCGGCTGACGGCATGCGTGCCAAAGGTCTGCGTGGTGTCGGTCCTTACCTGGTGCCGCGTGCAATGGCATCCGGTGTGTCCGCAAACTTAGCGACACCGTTTAAAATCAAAGGCGTGAACTACTCAATCAGCTCTGCCTGCTCCACCTCTGCACACTGTATCGGCCACGCGGTGGAACTGATCCAGCTGGGTAAACAGGATGTGGTGTTTGCCGGCGGCGGTGAAGAACTGTGCTGGGAAATGAGCTGCGAATTTGACGCAATGGGCGCACTGTCCACCAAATACAACGAAACACCGGACAAAGCGTCCCGTACTTATGATCAGGGCCGTGATGGCTTTGTGATCGCAGGCGGCGGCGGTATGGTCGTGGTGGAAGAGCTGGAACATGCGCTGGCGCGCGGTGCACATATCTACGCGGAAGTGGTCGGCTACGGCGCGACATCTGACGGCGCGGACATGGTTGCCCCGTCCGGTGAAGGTGCGGTCCGCTGTATGCAGATGGCGATGCATGGCCTGGATACACCGGTTGATTACATCAACACCCACGGTACATCCACACCGGTCGGTGATACCAAAGAGCTGGAAGCGATCCGTGAAGTGTTCGGTGACCACACCCCGGCACTGTCAGCGACCAAAGCCATGACCGGTCACTCACTGGGTGCGGCAGGTGTTCATGAGGCTATCTACAGCCTGCTGATGCTGGAGCACGGTTTTATCGCGCCGAGCATCAACGTGGAAAACCTCGATGAGAAAGCGGAAGGCATGGCGATTATCACCGAACCGACCGAACGTGAACTGACCACAGTGATGTCCAACAGCTTCGGCTTCGGCGGCACCAACGCCACACTGGTTATGCGCAAATATCAGAACTGATTTTGCCCTGTTGATCAGATAAATGCCCCGGTTTAATCACCGAGGCATTCAGATTGCTGACAAAGTCCTGGCAGAAATGCCGGGACTTTGATCTAATAAGGTCAGTGCAAAAAACGGAC
>DVQE01000057.1:0-17071 GCA_018239585.1 Pyrrhopyge papius papius | reverse complement strand
TCACTATTTTCCCTCTGATTTTTTGTTTTCACCGGTATCACACCGGCGATCACCTGTTTGTTATTATTCATTCTCCGGCGCGAGTAAATCATCGGCATTCAGCCGGTCAGTGACCAGTGCAATAATTTTATCTGCCAGCGTGATATCGATAACAAATTTCTGTGCTTCAATCACACGGAGTGCCACATCGCGGTAGAGTGTCAGCATCGCCATATGCGCCCGTGCGGCACGGACACGATCACGGTTGTCCAGTGTTGCCATAAAACGCCCGTACAGGCCCGGAGGCAGCCAGGTGCTCAGATGACGACCCGCATACCAGACATCCTGTGTACCGTCACTGCGCAGCAGCACATGCCACTCCAGCAGGGTGATCAGCCACTGTTTCATAGCGGTATCTTTCAGCCGGGCAGTCCAGAGTTCATTGCGCAGATAATAAACCGGTGCCTGTGAGGCTTCCAGCCAGAAATTCTGCCAGTTTGACAGGAAGGTCTGCTGATCCGGCGGAGTGAGCACGGCAGCCGGATCAGCATACTCAGGCAACCCGGCAGTGAGACCGGTTTTATCCAGCAGAACGGCATAACCGCGCTGATAGATGCTGTCCAGTCCGTGTGCAGCCATCTGTGTGATACGTTCGCGCCCGGCCAGCACAAAATCAACTTTACGGCCTTTTTCATACAGAACCTGACAAGACGGCCAGCAGAGGCTGTCGTCATCACGTGAAGCCTCTTTGCGGATAATCAGCGGCACACCAAACCGGCTCAGCCAGCGGCTGTCCTGAAATAAATCATCATGACTGCTGCCGATCAGTTCGGCATTAATATCCGAAAAACGGTCTGCCTGGTTCTGGCGTGCCACAGAGCCGGTGATAATAACCGCATCGATACGGGGATCTAATAGGGCAAAAGAAATTATAGTGTTTATAATTTGCTCAATTGATTCCATCTTACATCTCATTCATATAATTAATCGCTGGGCTGATAGTACGTCATAATCAAAAATAGCGGGAGAGTTCAGGTTAAAAAAACGTTATGATGTTTAGCATATTAAACAAATGCTGTTACGATGGGATGATTTTACCGGAAACAGCAGGGCAGGATACAGTTAACTAAACCTGGTCTCAGTGGCTGACCACCGATGACAGGAAACAGACTTAGTACAGGTGACGGAATGGAATTTTTTGATATTCATAATATTCTCGTGGTGATCCCCTATTGGGAAGAAGGGTCTTATTCGCTGTCCTGGATTGAAGCGGTGGGAGCAACCGCCGGGTTGCTGTGTATCTGGCTGGCAAGTCTGGAAAAAACAATCAATTATCTGTTTGGCCTGATTAACGTCACGCTGTTTGCGGTGATTTTCTTTCAGATCCAGCTCTATGCCAATCTGCTGCTGCAGATTTTCTTTTTCGCTGCCAATATTTATGGCTGGTATGCCTGGAGCAGACAAAATGAGAAAGCAGAAGCGGAGCTGAAAATCCGCTGGATGCCGCGGCGGCAGACGGCTGTGATTGCGGCGGTTTCTCTGGCGGCGATTTTACTGCTGGCGCGTTTTATCGACCCGGTCTTTACGTGGCTGGCACAGAGTATGGTCAGTATACTGAATGTCGCAGGGGCTGATCTGGCGATGCCGGTATTGCTGCCTGATGCCTTCCCGTTCTGGGATGCGGCAATGACCGTGTTGTCCGTGGTGGCGATGATCCTGATGACCCGTAAGCTGGTGGAAAACTGGCTGCTGTGGGTGGTGATTAATATCATCAGTATTGTGATTTATGCCCTTCAGGGCGCGTACGCACTGTCTCTGGAATATATCATTCTGCTGGGTGTGGCGCTCAACGGCTCGCGCGTGTGGATAAAAGCAGCGAAACAGCTGTAAAACTATTTTCCGCACAATAATCCGGTGATTATAATGAGGGTCTGACAACAATCAGATTCTCATTAATCAGCAACAAAAGGAAATTCCTGTGGCCGGTGGCAGCTTACTTGCACTACTCGATGATATCGCAACCGTACTGGATGATGTCTCTGTGATGACCAAAATGGCCGCCAAAAAGACATCTGGTGTACTGGGGGATGACCTGGCGCTGAATGCTCAGCAGGTCGCTGGTGTCCGCGCTGAGCGGGAGATCCCGGTGGTCTGGGCGGTGGCGAAGGGCTCTTTTCTCAATAAATTGATTCTGGTGCCGCTTGCACTGCTGATCAACGCCTTTGCCCCCTGGGCGGTTACACCGCTCCTGATGGTCGGCGGGGCATTTCTCTGTTTTGAGGGGGCGGAAAAACTGGCGCATAAGTTTCTGCATAAAGCCGGTGATGAGCCCGGAGAAACGGCACCGGCAGACGATATTCAGACACCGGAAGCGTTGGCGGCATTCGAAAAACGCAAAGTCAAAGGCGCTATCCGCACCGATTTTGTATTATCGGCGGAGATTATTGCTATCACCCTCGGTATTGTGGCCACCTCTCCCTTTGTTAATCAGCTCGTGGTGCTGTCTGTGATTGCGGTCATTATGACTATCGGGGTATACGGTCTGGTGGCGGGAATTGTCAAACTCGATGATCTGGGATTTTACCTGCAGAAGAAATCAGCAGCGTTGCTGAAAAAACTGGGAGACGGGCTGATCCACGCGACGCCGTATTTAATGAAAACCTTGTCAGTCGTCGGGACTGCGGCCATGTTTATGGTTGGCGGCGGTATTCTGACTCACGGTATTCCGTTTATTTATAACCTGATTGAAAATCTGGCTCAGCAGGGCGCACAGCTTCCGGCATTCGGCAGCGTGCTGCACTTTATCACTCCGCCGGTTGCCAATTTATTGTTCGGGCTTGTCGCCGGTCTGGTGATTGTTGCGCTGATTACCGCTGTTAAGCGTATTAAAACGGGATTAGCGGCATAAATACCCTTCTCACGGGCAGCGGCTGATGAAGCCGCTGTTTTCCTTCTGGTTCATAATAATTTGTTCTGTTGATCTGAATATTTTCGGGGTGAAAAATTAATTTCAATTCCGGCGGCAGCTAATTGTTTACAGCGTGTTGACAAGCAGTTAGATTAAAATAACGACAATAATGAAACAGGACACCGGAAGAGACGGGTTATGAATTATCAGAACGATGATGTAAAAATAAAAGAAATTCGGGAATTATTACCGCCAGTGGCGTTATTAGAGTCATTTCCCGCGACTGAGACTGCCGCAGACACCGTTCGCCGCACCCGTCATGCAATCCACGAAATCCTGGAAGGCCGGGATGATCGTCTGCTGGTCGTTATCGGGCCATGCTCAATTCACGACCCGAAAGCAGCAGTTGAATATGCGGATCGCCTGCTGACATTGCGCAATGAACTGAAAGGTGAGCTGGAAATCGTTATGCGCGTTTATTTTGAAAAACCGCGTACCACGGTCGGCTGGAAAGGGCTGATCAACGATCCGCACCTCGACCACTCTTTTGCCATCAATGATGGTCTGCGTATTGCCCGCAAACTGCTGCTGGATATCAATGACAAAGGCTTACCGGCAGCCGGTGAATTCCTGGATATGATCACTCCGCAGTATCTGGCGGATCTGATGAGCTGGGGTGCTATCGGTGCCCGCACCACGGAATCCCAGGTGCATCGTGAGCTGGCCTCCGGGTTGTCCTGCCCGGTCGGGTTTAAAAACGGCACAGACGGCACCATCAAAGTCGCCATTGATGCCATTAACGCCGCCGGGTCGCCGCACTGTTTTCTGTCCGTGACCAAGTGGGGACATTCAGCCATCGTGAACACCACCGGTAACGGTGACTGCCACATTATTCTGCGCGGCGGTAAAAAACCAAACTACAGCGCGGAAGATGTCAGTGCGGTAAAAGAAGGGCTGGCACAGGCCGGGCTGGCACCGCGTATTATGATCGATTTCAGCCACGCTAACAGCAGCAAACAGTATAAGCGTCAGATGGATGTGAGCACCGATGTGGCACAGCAGGTCGCCGGTGGTGAGAAAGCCATTATGGGCGTGATGGTGGAAAGCCACCTTGAGGAAGGGAATCAGAACCTGGAAGGTGATGCACCGCTCGTGTACGGCAAAAGTGTGACTGATGCCTGCATCGGCTGGGAAGATACTGAAGCTCTGTTGCGTCAGCTGGCAGATGCGGTAAAAGCCCGCCGCGGTTGATAGCACCAGAAGCCCGGAGCACTGAAAATAAAAAACCCTGACATGAAGTGTCAGGGTTTTTTTTCACCAAAGAAAGCGGATTACTTCGCTTTACCCTGGTTAGCAACAGCAGCGGCTTTGGCAGCAATCGCATCCTGGTCGCCCAGGTAATAGCGGCGCAGCGGCTTCATGTTTTCATCAAACTCATACACCAGCGGCACAGCGGTCGGGATGTTCAGCTCGAGGATCTCATCTTCGCTCATGTTATCCAGGTATTTCACCAGCGCACGCAGGGAGTTACCGTGTGCAGCGATGATCACTTTCTCCCCGGACGCGACGCGTGGTTTGATAACATCAGTCCAGTAAGGCACAACGCGGTCGATAGTGATCGCCAGGCTTTCAGTGGCAGGCAGTTCGCTTTCTGCCAGTTTTGCATAACGCGGGTCGTGGCCCGGGAAACGCTCATCACTTTTTTCCAGTGCCGGCGGGGTGACAGCAAAACCACGACGCCACAGTTTGACCTGCTCGTCACCGTATTTTGCAGCGGTTTCTGCTTTATCCAGACCCTGGAGTGCACCGTAATGACGCTCGTTCAGTTTCCAGCTTTTTTCAACCGGCAGCCACTGCTGGTTTACCTGATCCAGGATATTCCACAGCGTGTGAATAGCGCGTTTCAGTACAGAGGTATAGGCGAAATCAAAAGAGAAGCCTTCTTTTTTGAGTAACTGACCAGCCTCTTGTGCTTCAGCACGGCCTTTTTCAGATAACTCAACATCAGTCCAGCCGGTAAAGCGGTTCTCTTTGTTCCACTCACTTTCACCGTGACGTACAAGCACCAGTTTAGTTACTGCCATAGCGTAAACTCCTGTTGTGTTTCAGATAGGGGGTTTCAGAATTGAAACAGACCCGGCACATTGCCCATTATATTGGTCACCGGCGCCTTTCGGCAAACTTTCCGCACAGGTATTTCCGCCGGGGTCTGTGCGGAAGCGATCAATTCCGTCCTGTTTACCGGATAGTGTATACCAAAACTGAATCGATTCCGCTATAAATGTTTACGCAAAGTGTGATACACAGGAAAAAACGTTTTTTTTACGCCACCTTAAACGGCCAGGTAAAAAACAGCAAATGGCAGAGGTTCAGCGCGAAGTGAAACCCTGTCGCCACCCATAACCGTCCGCTCCACATCCAGGCCAGCCCGTAGATAACCCCTGCCAGACCGGCAAAGACAACCAGCAGCGGTCCTCCGGCAATATGCGCCATGCCGAAAACAGCAGCAGCAATAAACAGTGCAGCATACGGCGGCAGATACCGGGAAAGCACCTGCTGAATAGCCCCCCGGAACAGCGCTTCTTCTGCCAGAGAGACAAAAAACAGATTTGCCAGCATAAACGCCGGCAGCCATCGCGGCAGATGCGGTTCGAATCCCAGTCCGCCGGGGACGGTTGCCAGCAGCAGCAGCGCAGGTACGGAGAAAGCCAGCAACAGCCAGTGCAGGCGGGTAACCCGGCGCAGTGGTGCTGTGACAAACAGTTGCGGAATGATGATGATCAGCACAAACGGAAGCAGTGCTTTATCGGCATTAAACCAGAATGAATAGGGCGGGCTGTGCGGTCCGGCGGCTTCCGGCGGCATCCAGCGCAGATTGTGAAATCCCGGCAACAGGTGAAAAGCCAGACCCAGCACGACGGTGATCACCAGCAGCGTCAGCAGCACGCGCTGCCATGAGCGCGGTGCAGTATAAGGCCGTGCAACAGCCAGCAGGACAGCAAACCACAATGTGATCAGCGCATGCCAGTCCATCACACCACTGAACAGGGCACTGAGGGTGGCAGCCAGAAGTGCTGTCAGTGACAGCGTCCGGTGAAATTGTAATAACAGCAGAGATAATGCAAGTAAAAGCCAGGTCATGGAATTGTGTCAGAAAATCAGAAAAGGAGTACGCAGGGTAAAAGAGAAGTCAGTGATGTTCCAGCAAAAAAGCGGACTGATAATAATTCTTAATCGGATTGTTCTTAATAACAGGCTGAATACATTCAGAAAATAACGGCTGTTTCCGGTGCAGTAAAAAAGTAAAACAGCCGTTTAATAAAAAAAATCACAACGTATTGATTTCGTAACGATAACTGCCGTTATCAGGAATAAACGCCAGCCGCCGGTTGATACAGGCGGGGGTATCTTCGCTGTGATGGCTGACAAACAGCAGCTGGGTATCACCACGGCTTATCATAATATCAATAAAACGCAGCACCAGCAGACGGTTGAGTGTATCCAGCCCCTGTAACGGCTCATCGAGGATCAGCAGAGCCGGATGCTTCACCAGCGCTCTGGCAATCAGTATCAGCCGCTGCTGCCCCCACGACAGGCTGTGGAACGGGGCGTCACGGTACGCCTTCAGACCGAGCAGCGCCAGCCACTCATCCGCCAGTTTTATCTGCCGGTCTGACGGTTTCTGATAGAGCCCGACAGAATCGAAATAACCGGAGATCAGCGTGTTACGCACACTGATATTGACACGGTAACTGAGGTGGATGCTGTTACTGACATACCCGATATGGCGTTTGATATCCCACACCGTTTCACCGCTGCCACGGCGGCGGCCGAACAGCGTCAGATCGTTGCTGTAGCCCTGCGGGTGGTCACCGGTGATCAGGCTGAGCAGTGTGGACTTGCCCGCGCCGTTTTCGCCGGTGATTTGCCAGTGCTCACCGGGCAGCACCTGCCAGGTCAGATCATTGAGGATGGGCTTGTCATTATAGCTGACGCAGCCGTGATTGAGGATCACCCGCGGAATGTCCGGCGCAGGGCGCTCTGCGGACGGGTCATCCCGCTCCGGCAGCGTCAGATGCTCTGTCTGCTCACTGCGGGCAAGTTGCGCCTGTAACAGTGCAGATAAGGTATCCGCCGGTGCCAGCACACAGTCTGTCAGCAGCCCGGCGCGGGTGATAAAGTCCGGAATATCACTGAAACGGTTGAGGATCAGAATAACCGTCAGTCCATCTTCCGCAAGTTCTGCCAGCATGTCACTGAGCATACGGCGGGAATCGGTATCCAGGCCGTCATAAGGTTCATCCAGCACCAGCAAATCCGGCTCTGCCATCAGTGCCTGACACAGCAGCGCTTTGCGGGTTTCACCGGTGGAAAGATATTTAAAACGGCGTGACAGGCGATCAGAAATCCCGAACTGTGCCGCCAGCTGCAGGCAGCGTTCATTATCTCGGTGTTCTGCCTGAATAATGTCGGCAGTGGTACGCCCGTTGTCGGTGTCATCCCCGTCCATCAGATCGGTATTATTACGGTTCCATTCTTCATCAATCAGTGCCTGCAATTTTTCAAACGCGACCAGAACGGGACGGCGGAAAGTGGTATTTATCTCCCCGGAAAGCAGCGGGAGTTCCTGTATCAGCGCCCGGGCAAGGGTGGATTTCCCGCTGCCGTTGGTGCCGATAAAAGCATGATGCTGGCCGCTTTCCAGCTGTAATGACGGAACAGAAAGTGTTTTATCCGCGCCTGACCGGAAAATTCCTTGTGTGATGTGCAGATGTGCCATAGTAAACAGCCTTATTATTAGTTTAATTATTCCCCAGAAATAAGCGGAACCGCCGGGGATGTCAAGATAGGGTCACGGTGTTACATTTCGTATCATGAAAAGAAGATCTGCTTCACAGAAACGCCATTATTCAGTCTGCTGTTTTTGTTATACTTTTTGTTACAGCTATGACGGCATCATGGAAATCATACGGAAGGGATATACTGATGAAAAAAAAGGTTATCGCAATCCCCGCGCTTTTGGTTATTGCTGCGGGAATGATATACGGATCTTTCGGGGATGAAGAGACCTTACCGGAACCATCACAGAAAACACTGGATTATATAACAAAAGAATTTAACGGCCTGACTCCCGAAGAAGCAGCAGAAAAAGTACAGATGCAAAAATATAACTTTGACTTCTATCTCGGGATAAGAGGAAAAGAGGATCTCTATCGTCAGAGGAAGACAGTTTTATCTGAAGATGAAGAATATAAAAATGCATTTTCTGTTCTTACACCGGAAGAATATAAAAACAAATTTAATGAATCCGTTAATCAAATTGCCTTTATTCAGCATATTAAATACGGCCATTCTGTTCTTCATTTCATCATTCCGGTGATGCCGGCAGAAAATCAGCTCGCGATAAGCGTTAAAAAAATTACTTACATGGATGGTAGTGAAGAAATAAAGGACAGAGAGACAGACGATACGTTCAGATTAAATACACAGAAAACGGTTAAAAATATCGATATTATTATCACATACAGGTATATCAGCGATCTCAGTAGTTATCATCTCACACCGGATAAGCCCGACATTTTACAAAGTGACTATAGATTAATGCTGGCAGAAAAGGATAAAAACTATCTGAAATACACACTGGAAGGTGAACTGAACATTATCGGTGAAGACGTTACTGACAAAAAGGGCAAAATATTATCATCGTCAGACTGTGCCAGAGGCAGTATCGGTTACGTTGATAAACTGGAGCGTTATATTAATGGATCAGCTAAAGTTGCTGATAAATACGGGAAAAATAAAGAGGAACTCATAAAAAGAATTGCCGGTTATTATGAACGCTTTGAACAGGAAACCGACGAACCGGCAACGTACCTTGTCGAATGTACCTACCACGGTACGCCGGAATCCGTTACCGTTTATACTGCAAATAAGCAGGAGCGTGAAGAAAAAAGAATAACGCTGTTCCCGCTTTATACCAGTTTGTATCCAGTGATTGAAGATGAGAAGACACAGACGTTTTATATCGTCGATCAAAACGGTAATGAGATTATTAATCATGGAAAGAAAGCGATAGACAGTGCAGGATTAGGTTATTTTTATACCCGCCATACAGAAAATAAAAAAAATGAGGATGATGGCGAAGAGTATGAATCATTATATTATCATATCTATAAACTGGATACAGTGAATAAGAAACTGAATTATATAACAAAAGCAAGCAGAGTATACAGTTTATCAGATGATGCTGTTGTTATCTCTGAGAATAACGGTATTCAGATATTTAATACGCATTATCCGGAACCGGTAATCATCCCCGGTAACAATCTGTATGCGGATATTTTTAACAAAAATGACGGACACTTTGAGTTTTTCTATTATGACGATAGCCGGGGGATGCATATCCTGAATGATAAAGGTGAACATATTCTGCCTGTATCCGATTACCGGCTGGAGGATGGCGGGGATAATACCGTTAAAGTCAGAAATAGCATCCTGACAGATAATACAAAAATAAAGGATAATGAGATTTATTTTATTCACACTGACGGAACAGTGCGTCTGACGTTAACAGGTTATGACAACGCCGGTAAAATTACTGACGGTATGATACAGGTAAAAAAGGACAATTTATACGGGTTTGCTGACGTAAAAGAAAATGAAATGGTCGCTCCGGATTATCAGGAAGCCCGTGATTTTGATAACGGTTATGCTCTGGTGAGAAAAAATGATCACTGGGGTGTGATTAATAAACAGGGCGGTGTGGTTATTCCGTTTAAATACAGCCGTCATACTGCCATGTCATCCATGAACGGACTGATATCTTACCGTATTGATGATAAGCATTACACCATGCAGGAATTACTGGACGCAAACGGTGTGAAAACAGACAGAATAACAGCAGCAGAACATTAACCGGAAGAGGGGGTCAGAGTGAGAACAGGATTACAATATTCGGTACTGGCATTACTGGTCAGCGGAACGGTCAATGCCGCAACAGTGGATCTGCGGGTGATGGAAACCTCGGATATTCACAGTAATTTAATTGATTTTGATTATTTCAAAGACAAACCGACAGAGCAGTTTGGTTTGGTCCGTACCGCCGGTTTAATCAAAGCGGCAAAAGGTGAAGCCACCAACGCGGTATTAGTGGATAACGGAGACTTAATTCAGGGCAGTCCGCTGGCGGATTATATGGTCAGCAAAGGGTTAAATGACGGTGAAGCTCATCCGGCACATAAGCTGATGAATACCATGGGCTATACCGTCGGAAATTTCGGTAACCATGAATTTAACTTTGGCCTGGATTATCTGAAAAAAGCCATTGCCGGTGCGGATTTTCCGTACGTGAATGCCAATATTATTGATGAAAAAACTGGTAAGAATCTGTTTACGCCTTATATTATTGTCGATACTCCGGTGAAAGATCGTGACGGCAAAGCGCATGTGATTAAAATCGGTTATATCGGTTTTGTACCACCGCAGATCCTTATCTGGGATAAAGCTAATCTGGAAGGAAAAGTCCGCGTCAATGATATTACGGAAACCGCGAAAAAATATGTGCCGCAAATGAAAGCAGAAGGTGCGGATTTAATTGTCGCTATTCCGCACTCCGGTTTTTCTCAGGAGCCGTATAAAGCCATGGCAGAGAACTCGGTTTATTATCTCAGTGAAGTACCGGGTATTAATGCCATTATGTTCGGTCACTCGCACGGCGTATTTCCGGGCAACGATTTTGCGGATATCAAAGGCGTTAATATTGAGCAGGGAACCGTTAACGGTATTCCGGCTGTGATGCCCGGACAGTGGGGAGATCATCTCGGCGTGGTGGATCTGGTGCTGAATAATGATGAGGGTACATGGAAAGTGGCGGACGCCAAAGCACAGGCACGTCCGATTTATGACAAGGTGAATAAAAAGCCGCTGGTGGCGCGGGATGACAAACTGGCTTCTGTGATTGATGATCAACACAATGCGACCCGGACCTTTGTCGGCAAGCTGATTGGCAAATCACCGGATAATATGTACAGCTACCTCGCGCTGTTGCAGAGCGACCCGACGGTTCAGATTGTGAATAATGCACAGACGGATTATACCCGCCGCTTTATTCAGGGTGATCCGGATCTGGCGGATTTACCGGTGTTGTCAGCCGCTGCGCCGTTTAAAGTAGGCGGACGGAAAAATGCCCCGGCGGATTTTGTTGAGGTGGAAAAAGGGGATATGACATTCCGCAACGCGGCGGATCTCTATCTCTACCCGAATACGCTGGTGGTGGTGAAAGCGACCGGGGCGGAAGTGACCGAATGGCTGGAATGTTCCGCCGGGATGTTCAATCAGATTAACCCGCAGTCAGAGGCACCGCAAAGCCTGGTTAACTGGGATGGTTTCAGAACCTATAATTTCGATACCATTTCCGGGATCAATTATCAGATAGACCTGACCCAACCGGCAAAATATGATGTGGACTGTCAGACGGTCAATCCGCAGGCCAACCGCATCAAAAATGTGACTTATCAGGGTAAACCGATTGATCCGAAAGCCGTTTTCCTGGTGGCCACCAATAATTACCGCGCTTACGGCGGAAAATTTGCCGGTACCGGTGACAAACATATCGCGTTTGCGTCACCGGATGAAAACCGCAGTGTGCTGGCAGGTTATATTGCAGCGGAAACCAAAGCAAAAGGTGCGGTATCGGCACAGGCTGAGCAAAACTGGACGTTTGTGCCGGTGAAAACGGATAAGAAATTAGATATCCGCTTTGAAACCTCGTCGGGCGATAAAGCCACACAGTTTATTAAAGAGAACGCGCATTACCCGATGACCCGGGTGGATACGGATGATGTGGGATTTGCGGTTTATCAGGTTGATTTAACAGCGAAGTAAGCAATTACTCACGGAAAGCCGCCGTCAGCGGCGGCTTTTATCATCATTTTTATCAGCACAATGTGGCAATAATCACCTGGTCGGCGTTAAACAGCGCGGTGACATCATCACCTTCTTTCAGCTGCTGCCTGTCAGCATCCTGATTATCCACGGTAGCGCATAACTGTGCGCCGCCGGTCAGTGTCACCATCACTTCACTGTTTTCCGTACCTCTGGCAACGGAACAGATATGCCCGCTCAGGTGATTATCATAATCGGTGCTGTTTCCGGCGGATTTACTGATTTTCACCCACGGCGCTTTAATCAGAGTAAGTACTTCTTTACCGACAGATAACCCCAGCCGGTTGGCACTCTGCTCTGTCAGGGCAACGGCAAGTTCGGTTTTATTATCCGCCAGCAGGACATTCACATGCTGCTGCACATGGGTATGGTTGCGCGATATAATCGTGCCGAAGAACTGGTTGCGGGCGCTGGTCTGCAGGGAGAAGCGGGAGATGGCCGCCAGCAGGCTGTCGAGCGGCAGTGAATCCTCTTTGAGGACATCAAAGGCTTTCTGCTGGATCTGCGCCAGCAGATCATAAAGCTGAAGTAAGCGCTCACCATAGCGCGTGAGTGTCGCACCGCCGCCGCCTTTGCCGCCGGTGGCCCGGTCAACAATCGTTTCCTCGGCAAGCTGGTTCATCTCATTGATGGCATCCCAGGCACTTTTGTAACTGATACCGGCCAGCTTTGCCCCCTGACTGATGGAGCCGGTGGCTCTGACCTGCTTGAGTAAGGAAATCCGCCGTGGATCGGCAAATAAATGACCTTCTGATTTTAGTGTTAATAAAATATCCAACGGAAAATACCCCGTATAGTAATCAGACAGAATCACCGGTGCAGTTTCTCCGCCCGGTGCGGCTTGGCTTTCCGGTTAGTGTAGCAAACTGCGTTTTTTTTTCATCTGCCAATATGGCGGTTACATTTCACTTAAAAATTCATGAATCTGATAAAAGCAGGTATGGTATAGCTATTAATTATCAGCCAGAGATTATTTCATGCAGAATGTGTTATTCCGTCTTCATCAGGCAGTCAAGGATTCCCCGGAACCGGAAGGGGAAGGTACTGAAACAGAAGCATTTGCCCGCATGCTGGCAGAGCAGGCATTCTGGGCTGAATCTCAGGATCAGGAAAGTGGCGGACAAATTGGTCTGGCGTTCACGCAGGGCGAAGATGATGAAGAGCCGTTGCTGCTTGTTTATATGCGTGATGACGGCGGTCATGACGCTCCGGCAAACGTGGCGGAAGAGATAGCTTCCGGTGAGCGGGAGTATACCTGGCTGCCGGGGGCTTTTTTACTGGGACTGAGCAGAAAAATTGATTTTACACTGTGCATCATTGGTGAGGATGGTCAGACCCTGCCACTGAACAGTCAGTTTATGAAAATGATGTTTCTCTATATTCAGGAGCTTTACCACGAAGATGATGAGGGTGAAGCACCGGCACAATCGCCGTCCGCGCCTGTCTCACCGCGTAGTGGTGATATTGTGGAAAAACCGGGCGGTGCCGGAAAGGTGGTCGGTTTTCTCATCCTGGCGGCAGTGATTGTGGCTGTTGTTTATTTTATGCAGACCTGACCGCACGAATCGCTATGCTTTCGGCTGCGTGATTTATATAGAATGGCGGGTAATATGACGTTATGATAGTCACGCTGAATATCCTTTTCGCCTGATATAAAGAGATTAAGTGCTATGTTTGAGTTAGTTAAAAGTTTAGGTTTCGCACTGTTAATGGTGCCTGTTGTGATGACAGGTCTGGCGGCTCTGATCTGGGGATTAGGTGAAATTTTCAACCTGATTTCAAAAGGCGAGCACCACGAAAAGCAGCACTGATGTTGACGTATTCAGGATTACCTGCGTTCGCGGGTAATCCGTGTTTGCTTCTGTTTTCCCGCTCACTCCCGATGTAATTTCCCTCATTTTATCGTATTTTCCGCTTAACTGACGATAGTGGGATAAACCTCCTTTCATTTTTCGCTGTATCTTGTTATATACAACGGGTTAATCCTAATCTATCCTGGTGGAAAAAATGAAAAAACAGTTCAGTACGTTATTGGCCGGCGTTGTTATCTCTGCTGCTGTCATGGGTCAGGCATGGGCCGCTGAAAAAGTGACCGTATTTGCGGCGGCATCACTGACAAATGCGGTCGATGAAATCTCGGCAAAATATAAGCAGGAGAAAAAAGGTGACGTGGTCGCGTCTTATGCGTCCTCTTCCACGCTGGCCCGTCAGATTGAAAATGGTGCTCCGGCAGATATCTTTATTTCTGCTGACCAGAAATGGATGGACTACGCTCAGGAGAAAAACCTGATCGTTAATGACACCCGTAAAACCCTGCTGGGTAATGAGCTGGTGCTGATTGCCGCGAAAGACAGTAAGATTGATAAAATAGATATTAATAAGCAGACTGATTGGGTTAAATTACTGGATGGCGGTCGTCTGGCTGTCGGTGATCCTGATCATGTGCCGGTCGGTATTTATGCGCAGGAAGCACTGGAAAACCTGGGTGCCTGGAAAGTGGTTGACCCGATGCTGGCCCGTACCAATAATGTGCGCAGTGGCATGGCGCTGGTGGAGCGCGGCGAAGCGCCGCTGGGTATCGTATACGGTTCTGATGCGGTTGCCAGTGATAAAGTAAAAGTCGTCGGTATTTTCCCGGCTGATACGCATAAACCGGTTGAATATCCGGTTGCGATCCTGAAAGATCACAATAATGCCGATGTGAAAGGTTTCTACGATTATCTTCAGACGCCGGAAGCAAAAGCGATCTTCAAACGTTACGGTTTCAGCCCTATGTAATAAATAAGGACTAACAGACAGCGATGTTGAATGAGTATGAATGGCAGGCGGTTATCCTCAGCCTGAAAGTATCAACAGTCGCCGTGGCAGCCAGTCTGCCGTTCGGCATACTGATGGCATGGGTACTGGTGCGCTGCCGTTTTCCGGGCAAGTCGCTGCTGGACAGTCTTATCCACTTACCACTGGTATTACCGCCGGTGGTAGTGGGTTATCTTCTTCTGATCAGTATGGGCCGCAAAGGTTTTATCGGTGAATGGCTCTATAACTGGTTCGGTTTCAGTTTTACCTTCAGCTGGCGCGGTGCCGCGCTGGCTGCGGCAGTGGTGGCCTTTCCGCTGATGGTGCGGGCTATCCGCCTGGCGCTGGAAGCGGTGGATATGCGTCTGGAGCAGGCGGCACGGACACTCGGAGCCTCACCGCTGCGGGTCTTTTTTACTATCACACTGCCGTTGTCGCTGCCGGGTATTATTGTCGGTACCGTGCTGGCCTTTGCCCGTTCGCTGGGGGAATTCGGCGCGACAATCACCTTTGTTTCCAATATCCCGGGGGAAACCCGGACTATCCCGCTGGCGATGTACTCCCTGCTTGAAACACCGGGTGCCGAAATGGATGCAGCACGGCTCTGTATTATCGCCATTGTTCTGGCACTGGCGTCACTGCTGGCTTCGGAATGGCTAACCCGCTGGGGACGTAAACGCCTGGGGGTTGCCGCATGTTAGTGCTTGATTTTGAACAGCAGCTCGGTGATTTATCGATGGTGATCAACACCGAACTGGCCAGTGACCGTATTACCGCTGTCTTCGGGCTCTCCGGGGCAGGGAAAACCTCCTTTATTAATGTGATCGGCGGGCTGACAAAACCACAGAAGGGGCGGATTGAGCTTAACGGGCACACACTTGTGGATATTGAAAAACGCATCTGTCTGCCACCGGAAAAACGCAAAATCGGCTATGTCTTCCAGGATGCGCGCCTGTTTCCCCATTACCGGATAAGAGGCAATCTGCGCTACGGTATGGCGCGGGAAATGGAAGATCAGTTTGACAGTATTGTGGAACTGCTGGGTATCGGACATCTGCTGAACCGTTTGCCGATGACGCTCTCCGGCGGGGAGAAGCAGCGGGTGGCGATTGGCCGCGCATTGCTGACCGCACCGGATATCCTGCTGATGGATGAACCGCTGGCCTCGCTGGATCTGCCGCGTAAACGCGAACTGCTGCCGTATCTGGAAAAGATGGCGCAGGATATCAGTATTCCGATCCTGTATGTCAGTCACAGCCTGGATGAAATCCTGCGGCTGGCGGAAGATGTGGTGATTCTGGAAAAAGGACGCATTCTGGCACAAGGGCCGCTGGAAGAGGTGTGGGCAAGTGCAGCACTGCGGCCGTGGCTGACACAGGAAAGCCTCTCAAGCGTATTAAATGTCACGGTGCTTAAGCATCACGACCGCTATGCCATGACTGCCGCCGCTATCAGCGATCAGGTGCTGTGGATACCGCGTATTACCGGTGAGTCTGATACACCGGTGCGTGTGCGTGTCAGTGCGGATGATGTGTCAATCGCACTGGAAAAACCGAAAAGCAGCAGTATCCGCAATATATTACGGGCAAAAATCACGGAAATGTATGATGACGACAACGGTCAGACCGATGTGCGGCTGGCGGTCGGCAATCATTTCCTCTGGGCACGGATTACCGGCTGGGCGCGGGATGATTTGCAGCTGAAACCCGGACTGTGGGTGTATGCACAGGTAAAAAGTGTGTCACTGAGCCGCGAATTATAACCTGCCTGAATATACGTACTTTTCATTAATAAAGCGGGCATTCATATTATTCCGATTGCCCATCTGACACACCGGCGATATATATTAACGCCGGTGCATCACTGATCCTGCCGAATTATCACAGAATATTCTCCGCACACGGAAACAAGTGTAAGACGTGCGTTATTGCATAAAAAACCACTGAGTCAGAGGGATAAAATGAAAAAAGCATTACTCTTTTTATTACTGGGTATTTTCTCCGGCGGTCAGGCGCTGGCGGTAAATCAGGTGATGTGTTACACCTATCTGAAAAAAGTCAAAGACGTTGAAATCGAAAACTTAAAAGTCTGGTGTATCGGCACCACCGACGGCTCGCAGGGCGGAATGCGTATCCCGGAGCTGCTCAGTATGGGATATAACGTGGTGGCAACGGAAAGCTTCCCGTATCAGTATTCTGAGGGGGGCTATACCTATGACGGATCCAAATTACTGCTGATCGTCGAAAATGCAAAATTCCCGAATCAGAATCCGGCAGAAAAACCCAAAAATAACTGGAATTTTGATAAGTATAAATAACCACACTGACTGACGGAAAATAAATAATAAAAATGCCTTTATTAAAAGGCATTCAGATTGCTGACAAAGTCCTGGCAGAAATGCCGGGACTTTGATCTAATAAGGTCAGTGCAAAAAACGGACTGACC
>DVQE01000056.1:0-17525 GCA_018239585.1 Pyrrhopyge papius papius | reverse complement strand
TTTACTTTCAATAAAGTAATCAAAATCACTTTCAGTTAAAGAACTATTTACGGCTTTAACTGCTTTTAAAACAACAGTTTTAAATTGTGGTTTTAATTGTTCTGGTGTTGTTTTTGTTGGGTCTGCAACATGAATAGTTGGTTTATCTAATTTATTAATTTTACTAATATTAATTTTAATTATTTCAGAATGTATTTCACTATTTTCTTTATATACTTCATTAAATCAACTATTAAAAATATTTTTATTAGTATTTTCACTAATATAACTTTTAATAATATTATCTTCTGCTCTGGGCAGGGCATTAAATTCAAATGAATAAGTATCTGCTTCAACATTTTCATTTTTTGTATTGTGTGTTTCATTAGACCTTTTTAAATTAACTCGATAAAGTCATATTCTTCGTTTTTCGGTGTCACCATCAATTTCAAAACCTAATGCCATTTCTTTTGGTTGAATATTTGATTTTTCAAATCTAATATTATTTTTATCTTTTATTAATCCAAAAATTTCTTCTAAAAATGTATCACTTGGTTTAATAATAGTTAATGTTCCAGTATAACCTTGATTAGAATGAGGAATATAATAGGGAATATTATCAGCATAAATAGTAGTTGTATTTTCAGCAATATTTAACGCTAAACTGGTAGCACCTTTAATTGCTTTTGGTGTTTCATAACTGATTTTATTATCTATTGTTTTAATAATTGCATAATGAAAATTTGAAAGTCCAAACTCAATTAAATTATCTTTGTTCATATTTTTTCTCCTTTTAATTAATTTCTTGTATTAATTAAATAAACTTCATATATTGTTATATAAATTTTTTCACTATTTAAATAATAATTTTGTATTTTTTTGAAAATGATTTTATTATTTTCTAATATTTGTTCTAATTCTTCTTCTAATAAAAAATTTCTTTCTTGTGTAAAAATTGATATTTGAATTACTTGTTTTTTCACATATGAAATATTATCTGCGTATAAAATACTTTGATCAGTAATATCATAGTATGTAATGTAATTTGATAAATTATTATCATCTATTTTACCAAAATTATAAAAAATAGGTATTTTAAAATAATTTTTAGAAATTAACCCGTTTATTAATTTTAAATTTTTTTGTATTGAATAATTCATTTAATTTTAAACCCCATTTTTAATAATATTTTTTATATTTTCTATAAACTCATTAATATTGTTGTTATATGCGGGTCGTATAAATGGGCGTGCTATAATTTGTGTTCCAGACCAATAATGTTTTACACCAAATTCAATTAAGTGAACTATTTGATATTTTTTCTTTGCTCTTATGTAAGCAATTATTTCATCTTCATTTTCTTTAATTTCTAAAATAAAATAATTTCGTAAATGATTTTTATTGTTTTTGCTAATCGGAACTTTTTCTTTTATTTCTGCTAAAATTTTATTTCCAGTATTAATAACTTCATTTTTTATTTTATTTTGAATATCAAATGTATATTGTTGAATAGATGAAACCATTTCTGATGTTATATCTTTTAAAGAATTAAATTTTTTCTTCATTTTTTTATTCTCCAATATTATCTGTTAAAAATAATTCTAAGTAATCATTTTTAGGATCATATATTCTTTTAATAAAAAATTCTTTATTAGTTCCAAATAAATTTATTTCAACATAATTTTCGTTATTAAAATTGTGTTTATAAATAAAAATTTTATGTTCCATTTTTAATGTTTGTTGGTTAGCAATAAAATAATCATTAATATGTGTAGATAATATTTCTCCAAAAATATTTTTTCGGTATTTTTCTTTTAAAATTGGGCGATTAATTTCATCTTTAATAGTTTGCTTAAAAATTAATATTATTTTGTCATTAAATTTTCTTTTATTCATTTTGCTCAATTTTTAAATTTTAATTGTCTAATATGCCAATAAAATAAATCTGGTAATTCATTAATTTCTCGACCAAAATTATGTTTACAATAAATACCTATGATATCTTTTATTTGTTCATCCTTATCAGAATTAATAACAATTATAGGAATGCCAGCAGTTAATAAAATTTCTTTTGCAGATAAAATTAATGTTTTAAGTTCTTTATCAAAACTTTTATCATTTTCTTCTAATCTCAACAGTAATTTAATATAATTTAAAAATTCTGTTGTTGTTTCTACTGGCATAATAATTTATCTCCTTTTTACTCTCTTACTACATTAACAAATGATCATTTTGCCACAGTATTTCCATCGGCAATGAATGTTGCTTTGTATGCGATTAAATCTTGATCAAATAAGAAGTCTGTTGATTTAGTAATGTTTAATTGTTTTTGAAAGTTTCATTTATATTGACTTAAATCCCCAAATGTTATAAATGTTGATTTTTCTGTTTCTGAATATTCTGGATATTCATCGCATAAAATAACATCATAACCAAAGATATTGTATTTTAATGTTTCATCACTTTTTGTGTGGTTTCAAATTGGTCTTTCATTTTTATCTTTAATTGCTTGAATTTGTGTAAAGAAAGTAGATTTATTCATAATAAACTTAGCATTATTATGATAACCAGTTGGAAGTAAAGAAATAATTTTTTGAATTGTATCATAAGAAATATTTTTTTCAGTTGTTGCTAATTTATGTTTAAGAATATTAGTATTAGTAATTATTCCTTGTGGTTCAAGTTTTGCAGATCCTTGTCCTTTTGTAATAGCATATTCAATAGCATTTTGTACTTCTATTGCTAAACTATCAATAATAAACTTTTCAAAATTATCTATTGTCATTGCTTCTGCACTTTCTGAAATAGTTATCATTGTTCCTCATCTATATCCATTTAATTGGATTGATTCAAAATCAAGTTTTCCAGTTAATTTTTCACCTTCTTTGCTTCATTTTCCGCCAACATTCTCATCTTTTTTAATAGCAAATTTTAAAAAACCATCAATATTTGAAACTGATACATTTTTAATTAAATCAGATGTACCTTGTAATTTTGCAATAATACTTTCTCATATTGTTGTTGGTACCAATGGTGAAGCATCTTGGTTTCCGTTTGAATTTGTTCCGATTTGTAAAAACTTAGTTTCTTGATTTGTTAATTTTTTGTGTTGTAATTTTTTTAATCAAGCATTTTTATATTCTTTTGATTTTAGAACATCGTCAGTATTTTGTAAAATACTTTTATTTTCATAATTATTATAATTATAAAAGTTTTCAATATTCCGAGATTTTTCTGGTTGTTCTGTTTGATTATCTTCAATAACTTCCTGTTCAATTTCATTTTTAATCATTTCTAAACGATTAAATTCTGTTGTAATTTCATTAATTTCTTTAACAAGTTCTTTAACTTTTTTTACATCTTCATCAGATACATCTGCTTTTGTTTCAATACCTTTTTTTAAAAAGTTTAATTCTTCTTTTTTTATTAGTTTTTGATTTCTTAATTCTTTTAATTTATCATTTAAATTTTTTGTCATTTTGTTATTTTCATCTCCTTGCAAAATTTCCTCTATTTCTAGATTTAATATTTCTTTTTGTAAAATATTAAAATTATTAGTATTTTTACTTTTAATTTCTTGCACCTCACTTTTTGGGTTTGCACCCAATGGAACTAATGAGACCTCATTTACTTCAACTTGTTTTAAGTATCTAACAATATTTCCTTTAATTTCCTTATCTTCTGTTTCTATTGTTGTATATCCTATGCTTAATTGCATCGGTCTATTGCTTTTTTGCATTTGTTTTGAAATTTCATATGCTTCTTTTCCAACCGTAATATTTGTATTAATTTGCATTTTAGCTCATAATCCATCTTTTTTACTTTCTAAGTATGCGATTCCAATTGGATTTTTATGTTCATGACCCCATAATAATGGAACTGCTGGTGTATTTTTTATAGTTTCAATAAAACTATTTTCATCAGTAATGTCACCATGATAATCAACAACATTATATTTATTAGCAATTCCGATTATTTCTTTAATGCCATCCTCATTTGTTTGTATAATATTTTTTACTTTAAAATTAATTTTTTTATTAATCTCGTTATTAATTGTTTTGTTCACTTTTATCTCCTATATTTTTATTTTTAAGTTGTTCTCTTTCTTGTCAATCAGAATTTTTTGTCATTCCATAAATATCTAATCCCCCAACACTTTCATATCCCTCTTGATTTCTAACTTCATTTGGTGATAAAACACTATGCTCTAACATTTTTGCGTAATATGCTGTTTTATCTTGTAAATTTCCCAATAATACTCGTTTTGCTGAAAATGATATATAGTTTCCTAATTCTAATTCTTTTTTGCTGAAAATTTTAAAACTAAATTCTTGTTCTCATTGTGTTAATAATGGTTGAATAACAGAACTAACATAACCTTGATATTGCTCTGGACTATATTTTCCATTAACAATTTCAGAAGCAACATTATAAAAGTTATAAATATTATTTCGATATTGCTCCATTTGTTCTTTATTTAAGTTAGAAATATTACAATCTACTTCTTGAAAATCTAGACCATTATCTAAAATGGCAAAACCGCGATATTTATTTTGTAAATTATTATCTACAAATTCTTTTAATTTTTCTTGTAATTGTTCTGGGGCAACTATATTATTAACTTTTAATATACCTTTTAAATTACCTGATTGTTTTAAATTATTAATTGAGGAATTAATCATCTCTTCTAGCAATTTTGTTGAATATTCTAATGATTTATTTGGAATTTCTCCGAATAATCCTTTATTATAAAATTTTCGTAAATGTATTAAATCATCATATGGTAATACTAAATTTGTGTTATTTAAATAAAACTTTATAAAATATTGATTATTTTTATCGAATAAAATTTCTAAAAAATCATACTCAATAGGAATTAAAGAATTAATTTTTTCATTTTCTCATTGAATATAAATAAAAGTATTTCCTTGTAAAAACAAATTAGTTGTTATTTTATAATAAAAATCATAAGCACTCATCACTAAATTTGGTCTAACATTTAATAAATATTTTAAATTATATTTATTTGTAGTTTTAATATTTTCTTTTTCAACACATTGTGGTATTGCTTTTAACTGGGCAATATCACTTGATATTCGATTGATTGTACTTTTAACAACATCAATTTCATAATTATTAGTAAAATTTGATAAAAAAGTTTTAAAGTCATGATTAATATACATAAAATTTTGTTTTTTGGACAAATTGTTATTTATTGTTTTTTGTTTTTTATTAAATCACAGAGCAATTTTATTACCCTCCTTACTTAAATAAATTAATTTAAGTCGTCACGATGATACCATCATTATTTAAAAAAGTACAATTTTTATAAAAAATTGTACTTTAAAATTAATTAATCATTAAAATTTTTACCTATATCTGTTTGATAAATTTTAAAATGTTGTTCATTGTTTATATACATTTTATAAGCAAATAATAGTGCCATAAAACCATCAATTCTTTTGCGTGAACTTTTTTTAATTGGCATAACATTTTCTTTACTATCTGTTATAAGTTTTGTGTTATCTAAATTTCATTTAAAAATAGGGTGATTATTATAAATAATTTTATCATCATAAAATAATGGAGCAATCGATTTTATTAATGGTGATATTGTATATATACCATTTGTGACAATTTCTGTTCTATTAGAAAAACCGTTTTGTTCTAATTTTTCTTTTATATAATCTGCATAATATCTATCATATCCAATTTTTACGCAAATTAAATTATTTTTTTTAATAGTTTCAATAATATAATCAATTATTTCATCTCTATTAACAGCAGATCCTTGTGTAAAAGTTATGTATCCTTGTTTTTCTCAAACAGAATATAAAACTTTGTCTTCTTTTTCATTTTCATATGCTCTTTCTCGGGGAATAAAAAAATGTGGAAAAATAAAAAACTCACCATTTTTTTCGGGTATTAAAATTACAACAGCAGTTAAGTCCATTGTTTGTGATAAATCAATACCAACAGTACAATATTTATTTTTTAAATAATCTTCTAAATTAATATTTTTATTATTTTTTTCTTGTAAAGATCCAAAATTAAATAATGAAGTTTCTTGCAGAGAAGCAATATTACAATGACGAGTTAAAAAACTAGGTTGTTGTAATGGTTGGTTAATTGCTGTTTCTCATTCTTCTTTTAACTTTTCAATATTTTTAGAAATACCAAGATTCGGATTTGCTTTATATAGATTTTTAAATTTTTTTCATTCATTAAAATTATCTAATTCATATATTCAAGGTAAAAAATTATAGTTTTGATAAATATTATTTAATACTTTTTCAGCATATTCATATCTCTCATCATAAATACTCTCACGAGTACTTCCGCTTGTTGTAATTAAAAGCATTAATGTATTTTTTCTTTTTGATGTTGCTGATTTAATAACATCATATAAGTCTCTTTTTTTCATAGCCGCCAATTCATCTAAAATTACTACATATGGATTTAAACCATCTAATGTTTTATCTTCTGATGCTAATGGTTGAAAATGTGATCAATCTCTTAAAAATTCTATTTTATCCCTTGTTATTTTTAATTTACTATTTAATCACTCTTCTTGTCTAATCATACTTTTAACTTCATCAAAAATTATTTTTGCTTGTTCTTTTTTAGTTGCAACCGTATATATACTTGCTCTTTTTTCATTATCTAATAACAAACATTTTAAAGCGATGGCAGATGCTAAGGTTGATTTACCATTACCTCTACCAACAACTAATAATGCTTCTTTAAATCTACGAATATTAGTTTCTTTTTCATAAAAACCAAATAATGCTTCTATAAATGCTTTTTGTCATAATTCTAATTTAAAATTTTGTCCCGCATATTCGCCAGTTGAAAGATGACAAAATCTTTCTATAAAAATTATTGCACCACTTGCTTGTTTTTTATTAAAATAAAACCTTTTACTATTTTTTAATTCATTAACTAAATTAGATACTATATTTTTAATTTTCAAACAAACAATATCTTCGTTTTTTTTAATTCACTCATTATATAATTCTAAATTAGTTTTATTATTTATCTTTTTTTTCATAATAAATTATTTTTCTTCTAATTGTAGAATTTCATCTAATAGATTATTGTTTGTTTGTAATATAGGCGATACTTCATTTTTTTCATTACTTTCTTTTATTCATTTTTCAATAATTATATAGTGACTTTTATAATTTTTTAACATTGCATTATATTCTGGCAAAATTGGATTTTTTTCTTGTCTTTTATTCCCGCGAATATTTTCAACATCAATATAATAATTATCTAATTGACGAATTTTTTTATCCATATCATAAATTAATCATTCAATTTTACAAAATGTTTTAAGGAAATTAATTTTTGATTTATCTAAATCAACATTATTATTAATTAATATTTTTTTATAATCTTTAAAAAGATTATTTATTTCTTTTTCACCTTTTAAATTTAGTTCATTTTCGTTTAAAATTGCTTTATTTTTATTCATTTTCGGGTTATTTTTATTCATTTTTAAGCTATTTTTTATCAATTTTTTATTGTTTTTTTTGCTTTCCATTAATAAAACCCCTTATTTTTAAATGTTTTTTTATTATTTTACATAATTTATTTCATCACACCATAAAATTTTTGCCTTTTGTGTGCACGTGCCCCCAGCCCTCGGTAGCCCAAAATACCTTTAAAATAAGGTACAATAGGGGGTAAAAATATAATTTAATTTGTATAATCACTTAATTATTTGATATTAAATCGATGACATCATACCGTCATTAAAATAAAAAGTAAAGTAATTTTAATATAGTTATTGAAATTCTTTTTTTATAAATTTAAAATAATGTTTGTATATTTATTAAATTATTTTTTTTCATATTTGTTGTATCCTAAATAAAAACCATTATCTCAATAATTAGGATTATCAATATTTTCTAAATCTTCTAGTAATTTTTTTAATTCTTCTGTTGTTAATTCTTTTTGTTGGATTTTATTATTTTCATAATGATTTTTATATTCATTTAGTAAATCATTATTAACATCATTTTTGTTTTGCGAATTAAACTGTTTTTTGTTTTCTTGTTTTAATTTTTCAAAAGATAAAATTAAATTTTTTCCCAAAATATTACCACTTTTATTATTAACGCTACTATGGACTACATATTTTTTATTTTCATCAATTTTTAAACTAAAATAATTTTGATAACTTGATAAACCTAAACAATTTTTATCTAAAACAACGCAATCTTTTTGTTTGTTTATTAAAATATTCGTTTTATTATTTATTTCTTGTGAAATTAAATTTTGATTTAAATAAATTTTTTTTATCACATTTAACTACCCCCTTTATTTTTTACATTTTTGACATTTATAAAATTTATTAAGCGTTAATCATTCTGAATTTGAAATAGTGAACTCTTGTTTACATCTAATACAGTCAATAATTATATTTCCATTAAACCTTGCTTTTGGTTTTGAATAATCATTTTTTTATGATAAAAATAACCTTTCTTTTTCTAATATTTTATATTTGACAAATTATTATTTTTTTCTTTACTTGGTGTTAACCTTCTTTTTAAACATTATTTTTATTTCAATTTCATATTTTTGAAATTTTATTTTCTAATTCATGGTTAATTAATCAATTTTTTTCGCATAATATTATTTCTTTTTTAGTAGTTTAAATTTCATGCTAATTTGCCATTATCATTAATTATAAAAGAATTTCCAGAATAACCATTATTTTTACAAACATTACAAATCATTATTTCACATCCTTACTAGGTAATTTGTCATATTTTGAATTATCTTTTAATCTAATTACTTTGTTAGCATGACAAATATAACATTTATCTTCACTATCAAAATTATTATTGAAATAACCATAACAAGACTTAAATACCTTAAAATCTTATTTAAATAATTGTGTTAGTTGTAAATCATATTTTTCACATACAATTTTTTCTCATTCTTTTTCTAAATCTTTAATTTTTTTATCTTTTTCAATAAGTTCTTTTTTTAGTGTTTCATTTTCTTCTTGTAGTTTGTCAAATTTAATTGATTCTGTTATAGTCATTATTTAATTTCCTCCAAATTCTTTTCCATAATTAAATTATCAATATATTCATAGGCACTTTCTTCTGAATGACATTCTTCTAATGCTTCATTAAATAAATCTTCTTCGGTATAAACTTTACCATATTCATCTTTTCACATATTTTTTAGCTCCTTTAATCATTTTTTTTGATAAATTATTAAATAGTTGATTTCACAATGGATTATTCACAACTTCATCTATTGCATTTTTAATATCTTCATCACTTTTTTATCAAATAGTATTAATGTTAGTTTGACTAGTTTTTAATTTTTCTTCTTAAAATTTTTTATCTAAATAATTATTAATATCTTTTTTAGCAACATATTTTTTCATATTATTCATTCTCCGCTAAATTCATTGCAGTATATACTTCATCTTCTAAATCAATTAATCTAAATCGATTATCTCTATGTTTATTTACTACAGCAAAGGCCTGTGCCTCTGTTGGAGTATAAAATAAAAATGAATTAATACGATATCCTTTGCCTAAATATGTTTTTTGAATTAATAAATATTTTGCATTATTCATAATTTATCACCTTGTAATCTGCTTCTACATCTTCTAAATAATCACTAATTAAACCTTTAACTTAATTAATTTGATATCATTTCAAATTCAAGTCAAAATTTGTTGGCAACAAAACATTGCCCACCCATCGTTCTTCATTACCAAATTTAAGATATAAATTTAATTCTCAATTTTCATTATCACTATCAATTTGTGCATAAATAATATCTTTATTACTAATTTTTAATGCTTTATTATTAATTCATTTTTCATTTAAGTAATCACTAATACAATATGACATTTTTAATTCCTCCTAATTCTGTTTACCTAATGCTCAATGCTCATCAGTCATATCTTCAAATGATACTGGATAACTTCTAAGCATTAGTTTATTTAATTTATTAACTATGTATTTATTTAATTTTTTATTTTTCATATATCCTCCATTAATTAACAAAGTTAAAAAACTTTATTAATTTTATTTTTTATATTTACTTTTAGAATTATTTTTTATTTATTATGTATTCACCAGTTTCTAAATTAATTTCAGCGTTATTGTTAAATGCTTTTTCACGCATATGTTCTTTGTTGTGACATTCTAAACATAATAACTCTAAATTATTTATTGATAATAATATTTCTTTATTTCAAGTAATAAAATCTTGATCTTTTATATATTTTTTATGATGAACTATTATTCCTTTATTTAAATAACCCTTATCTTTTTTGCATCTTTCACACATACCCATTTTTAAAGTGAAGTAATAATCCCTTACTTTTTTTCATTCAGTAGTATGATAAAATTTATTACGAATTGGACGAGTTTTATATTTATTATTCATTAAAAATTATTATTCTAATGTTAAATCATCATTAATTAAAACATTTTCATCAAAATTATTATTTTTTTCATTATCATTAATATTGTTGTTTGATTGAATGTTAATAAGTTGTTGATTGTCAATATAATTTATATTGTTATCATCATTAATAACTGTTTGATCATATTTATATGCTTCTTGCATTTCAATATTCATAATTCCTCATTTTTTTAATAAAGTTGATAAAACTGTTTTAAGAGCCATATCGCCAAAACCACTAACCATAAATTTTCCATATTTTTTATAAGTTTGTGAATATTTACTAAAATGACTTTCGCATTGTTCTTTTGTTCAGAATAAAGTTTTTTCAAAACCATTTAATAGTTTAAAATATGCGACATATCCAATAGTTTCTTTTTTAATTCTTTGGCTTTTATCTTCTATTCAATTAAAATTATATTCTTCCTTTAAAAAATTATAATTTTTTAATTCACCATCTTTAACTTCAATAGCATTAATAGTTAAATATTGTCCAGTTCTAATGGCGAGTTGAATATATCCTTTATAACCGATTTGAAGTTGTGCTAAATACTTATTTTCTTTTTCATTGTAGTAGGGTAAAACATAAATAAAACCTAAATTTTGATCTATTGGTAAATTTAATAACATACCTTGATAACACGCTGATAAAATACTATTTAATTCACATTTGCTAAATAATTTGTTTTTATTTCAAATTGAAAGAACATTTTTAACAAAAATATCTTTTTCTTTTTCATTTTTAAATTTTGTATTTAATCAATTTTTTGTATTTGGTTGTTCTAAATAATTTTTAATTTCCATTTTAAATCTCCTCTTTAAAATTTGCACTATTTTTTAAAAATTGTGCTTTTGCATCTTGTCATTCTAAATTTAATTTAGTTGTTATTTTAAAATTAATTCTTTCAATTCCATTTTCATTTATAATTCAAATTTCGCCTTTATCAGCAACATTAATACCATTGGCTTTTAATAAATGTGCATATCCAGTAATTTGTAATTGTGCCATTTTAATTTTTTTAAGTTCAACATTTTTTCAAGTTTTAAAATCAACAACAATAGCATTATTATTTTCCATATAAACCAAATCGGGTGTACCACAAATTAATCCATCTGAAATTGGTTGTTCTATTATTGCTATAATTTTTTTAAATTCTTTTTCAATTTTTTTAATAAAATCATTAAACTTTTTTATTAATGGAAATAATTCTTTAATTTCATTATATTCAACATTTAATATTTCTAATATTTGATTAATATTGTTTCGTGAATTTTCATTTTTAACACAATCGTATAATATTCTTGATGCAAATTCATGAATAATATTTCCCCTAATTATTGCTTTATTAAAATATGTAGAACCTTTAATATCAGAATAATTTGTATTAAAATAGTTACTAACTATGGGTGTAACACTTGGTAAAAATTTATTATTAAATTTATATCTATGTTCATCTTTTCAAAATTCAGCTTCATACTTTAAATTAATATTTTTATCAATAAATTTCATAAATAATTTAATAATGAAACTTTGTTTTATAATTAATTTCTAATCCATCAATTTTAGGATTTTCAATTTGCTGATTTTTTATTCAATTTAAAACATAATCTGTATCAAGTTCTTTTTTGATAAATTTATTAGGAACTTTATCAATGTCAATTATTTTAATATCATATTCTTTTTTTTGTTTTAATCCTCTAATTTTTAATTCGTTTTCACTAATTAATTGATCAATAATTCCAACATTATTAGTTAAATTATTATTTTCTAAAATTAATTGTTGCTGTTTTTCATACCAATAAACTTGTTTTTGTAAAATTTCATCTGTTAAATCTTTAAATTTATTGCTAATTTCTTTTTCAAATAATAATAAAATTCTTCTTACTTGATTTAAAATAGTTTTTGATGAAGAAAGTGGATTTAAGTATTTTTTTTCTTCCATTTTTAAAATAGACTTTAATTCGCTACCATTATCTGCATCTTTTTTATTATTAATTGTGTAATTAATGATTTTATTTTGTAAAGAATTAAAATAATCAATATTATTTTTATCAGTTATTTTTGATATAAAATCTTTCAAATAATTTAAAGAATCATTAAGTGAATTCCTTAGTTTTATTTTTTCATCTTCAATATCATTTTTAGTTATTAATTCTTTTATAGTTGTTAATTCCATATTTTTTAATTCTTCCTTTCGTTATTTACTATTAAATACTTTTATTATTTTTAATGTTATAAAATATAAAATTGGTAAACATATTGTATTTGTGATTAATATTCCGATAATTATTTGTTCTATACTTAAAACTCCAAGATTTAATCAAAAAAGAATAAAATCAATCGGAAAATAAATAATTATGTTTGCTAATAAAATGATAATGATTTTAATAATATGATTTATTTTTATTCAATTAATTAGTTTAATTAAAATGGCCAATAAACCCGTCCCAATATTTCAACATAATGATCCTAAAGTAAAACCTCATAATGTTAAATCTGATAGAAAATGTCCCATAAATCCAATTAAGAAACATCAATATCAATTTAAAATAAATCCGCTTATAAAAATGGGGATTAAAAATAATGGAATTGATGTTCTTGGAATAATTTGTATTCGCATTACTTGTGATAATAAAACCATCATCGCAATTAAAACTGCCACATAATTTATTTTTTTAATTAATTGAAAGTTATTCATTTTTTAAAAATTTAATTTAAGTTGTGTTTTCTCTAATCGCTTTTGTATCATTGCAAAGTAATTATTATTTATTTCACAACCTACTCATTTTCGGTTTAATTGTTCACAAGCATACGCGGTTGTACCACTTCCCATAAAAGGATCTAAAATTAAATCATTTTCTTTACTATGTTTTTTAATTAAATTACCAAATATATTTAATGGTTTTTCTGTTGGGTGTTTTGTTATTTTATAAGATGAACCTATTGAGTTTTTAAATATTGTTTTTTTATTTTCATAATTTTTTATATAATTTGGTATTGGATATTTTTTAGAATAAATAATCATACAATACTCTTTATCTTGAAAAATAAAATTATTAGTTGGCATTGGGTTTGTTTTTTCTCATAAATAAAAATCAAAATTCATATTATTTTTATAAACTCAATCTAAATAATCTTTAATTTGTCATCTATTCATTCAAATTAACATAAATTTATTTTTTGAAATTCGATAAAATTCATCTAAGTAAGTATTTATATCAAATGAATTATGTAAATTATTATCATAAATAGCATTAATATATTTATTTATACTTTTTGATATTTCACTGGAATTTATTTGTTCTTTTTTCCTTGTTGGTAAATCATATAAATAAGGTGGATCAGTTAATATTAAATCAACGCTATCATTTTCTAATGTTTTGACAAAAGATAAAGCATCATCATTTATTAACTTACCTAAATTAGTATTAAATTTTTTCATTAAATTATCATCCTATTTTTTGTATTTTATTAATCTAAAATTATTAAATATTTTTTTAGCATTATTTTTTATATATAACTTTAAGATATGTTTATCAAAAATATTTAATTTAATATACTTATATTGTTTGTTTATGATAGAGATTAAATTAAATATATTATTAATACTTTTTATTTACTTTTAATCTAATTTATTTATTAACAAATATATTAATTTTTTATTAACTAATTATTTATGAGAGAGTGAGAGAAATATTAATATTTTCTTTTTTCTATCTCTTTCTATTTTTTTAAATAAATATTATTAATTAATAATGTATGGTAAAAATAAATTTGGCACAGTTAAAATATGTAAAATAGTAAAAATTGGCACACCGAAAAATACTATTAAGTTTTCAAAGAACATTTAGTTATTAAATAAAATATTAAATTAGTTAAAATAATATAAAATTAGTGTGCCATTAAGTTTTTAAAGGTGTTTTGAAATAGTGGAAGGGCAATACCTTAATTTAATAAATATATTATTAAAATTAACTGAAACAAGGAAGTGGAAATGCTTAGAGCTAATTAAAAAGATATTGCCTTTTCACTATTTCAAATATTTATTGTTAAAAACAAAAAATATCACTTTTTTGTAAGTGATATTGCTTTTACATTAATTTCTAATTTTTATATTTTTACCCTACTTTTATTTATACGGCCCATTTGGTCGTATAAATAATTATAGGGTAACTTATATAATTTAAGAAATTAGAACACTTTAAGCATTCCACTTACACTATTATTTTAAACCAAACTATTTTATTGTCAATATTTATCTCTTAATTTTTTATTTTTATTATTTTTGCACACTAAAAAATAATTTTTATTTAATTTAACATTTTTAAAATTAATAAATTAAAAACTAAATACTTAAATTTTGAACTTTAAGAACTTCAATTAAATTATTTTTATTAATTACAATATTTTTCATTTCTTTATTATTTTTCATATTCGTTTCACTATTAGTTTTAATCATTGAAGCAGTTAATAAATTATTAAAAGTTAATTTATTATAAATTTTACCTCCTCTACCTTTAACACTTTTTGCTTTCGAAATATCACCTTCCATATGACAACCAATATTATTAGGGAGAATTTGATTACGAATACCTTTTTCATTATTTTTAATATATTTAATTGTTTTTAATAAATAACTTCGTTTATTTCCAACAATATATGGCAAAAGAGAATTTAATAAATCTAATAATTCATCATATTTGCCATTATAAAAATAGTGTTTTGCTATATTATATTTTATTTCTTGCATTTTATTTCTTTTTCGATATGATCATAAATGTTCAAATTTTTTAACTAAATGATACTTATCTAAACTTAGATCAAGAATATTATCTTTAAATTGTTTTGCAATAGCATTAGCAATAGTTTCAATATAATTTGCACCATCACCCAAAACTAAAATCTTTGTATCTTTTTTAATATTATAACTATGCATTGCTTCAATAACTTTATTTGTAAACACCTTAATATTAGTTAAATTTTTAATTTTATGTGGAATATTATTCATTTCGAAAACACCTTTTTTATTTTCAATTACTGGTCTTTTTTCAGTTGATTTTTCCTTATCAAACCCAGTATGTATACTAGAAATTAATATATGTTCTTTTAATTTTTCTTTGGTTTTATCATCTCGCATAGTTTGAAATGTACCATCCGCTTGAACATATATAGTATCTCCAGTAATATCTATTTTATTACTTTGATTAATATGAATATAGTCAATTTTATCTAAATCAATATTCTTATAAATATTTGATATTGTCATATTACTAACTTTTGAATCCGCAACTGTATCTATAACATCACTATATCTTTTTCCATCACCCATAAATGATAATATTTTTTCTCGTAATGAATTTTCTGTTCTTTGTCATTTTTTAATTCCCAAATATTCGTCTAACAAAAAAACATATACATTTCTTTTTAAAATTTCATCAAAATAATAATATCTTCTTCGCAGAATAGTTACATGGCATCTTTTTGTTATTATAGTTTTATTTCTTTTTTCTTTTATTTTATATTTTTGATATTCTGGATTTTCTTTTGTCATTTTAAACAATTCATCATCTTTTTCAATTAATTTTTTAGTAATATCCTCAACATATTTTTTATCATTTTCTTCTTCAGCATCTTTAAAAAAATCGATATTTGTAATCATATTAGCATTTCCACTTTCTAATTATTATCAAAATAATACTCACACACTAACTCTACTTTAAATATTTGTCAAATTTAATTTTAATAAAAAAACAAGATTAATAATAATCTTGTAATAGAAAGGAGGTGGCGATAATTAATATTATTAACTATCTTAATTTTTATTAAAACAAACAGTTATGGTTATCCCCATATGTATGGTAAAAAAATAGAAGTTAAAAAATAAATAATATTAATTATTTTAACAAGTAATGCAAGAAATCTAATAATCATCCCAATCTTCCTATCTTACTAAAACAGCTCTAAAAGAGCTTGTATATATATATATATATATATATAATGTAAATAGAAATTGAAAAAAAATATTCAAGGAAGAAAGGAAATAAATAATATGAAAAAACTTTTAGGATTATTAGGAACAATTATGATAGCTGGAAATGCAATACCCTCAGTCATTGCAGCAGCACCTAATCGAAAACACAATATTAAAAAAAGACAAAATAACGAAAATACCTCAACTACTCCAAAAAAGCAAGATGATCAACAATCTCAATTTTCAACAATTTCAGATAGCAAAGTTAAGATTATTGAAAAAGAAATTATTTTAGATGAAAATTATTCTGATAATATTCAAAAAATTTTAAAAGAACTTATTAAAAATAATCAACTTGATCCGTTAAGAGTGATAAATAATGAAGGAATTGTTAGAACAGATTATTTTGAAACACAAGATAAAAGAAATGAACGAGAATCTAATATTAAAATTATTGAAAAATTAGAAAAAATTTTAGAATTAAGAAAATTTAATGAAAATAAAATAAGAATTTTGATTTTAACTTTAAAAAATAAAGATAATAATGAAATAAAATTAATAATTAATTTAGATAATTTTTACTTACAAGGATTTATTAATAAAAATAATCAATATTTTTATTTTAAAGAAGAAAAAAGCATTAATGAATGAAAGCAAGAAATAAAAAAATTAACAGAAGAATTTAACGAATGAAATAAATTAAATGAAGAAATTAAGCTTTTAGATTTAAAAAAACTTAAAAATAATCAACATATAATTAATGAAATTGATGAAATTAAAGAAAATTTAAAAAAACAATGAGGCGGAAAAAAATATAAAGAAAATAAAGAAAAAATTGATTTATTAAATAAAAATTTATTTTATAAAATTCATATAAATAACGAAGATTCAGAAAGTATTAGCAAATTAAATGAATTAAAAGAAAAAATTGAAAAATTAAATAAAGAGCAAAAAGAATTAAATGTTTATCAAAAAATTCAACAAATAAGACAAAATTCTATAAGTTTACTAAAAAGGGGGAAATTAAAATTAGAAATTAAAAAAGAATATGAAGAAATAATAAAGAGCAAAAAGAATTAAATGTTTATCAAAAAATTCAACAAATAAGACAAAATTCTATAAGTTTACTA
>DVQE01000055.1:0-18433 GCA_018239585.1 Pyrrhopyge papius papius | reverse complement strand
CGGTCAGTCCGTTTTTTGCACTGACCTTATTAGATCAAAGTCCCGGCATTTCTGCCAGGACTTTGTCAGCAATCTGACCCGCCTTGCGGCGGTTCCCTGTATTTCAGCAGAAAATTACTGCCGCAACTCGTGCTTCACATGTGCCATCTGCAACTGCCCATGTACCAGCTCCGATAAATCCTGCGGCGATAACGATTTTCCCTGCCAGATGCGGACACCCGCTATCATAATCATCAGCTTCTGCTTTTTGGCATCGTATTTAAAGAAACGGCTTTTTACTGCCATGTCCGGTGCAGGTGTCCCGTCAGCCACATGCAGTGTGAGCGTCGCCATACCGGAGACATCTGTGATGTCATAATCAATAATGTAGTGCAGCGGATACGCCTGTACCAGCTTATCACTGACCAGCTGCCCGTGACGAAAAGCAAACAGCGGTGCTTTTCCTCTGTCACGGTACATAAACGCCGCCCCCCAGAACAACAGCAGCAGCCACAAGCCGTGAACCGCACCGGAGCTTATCAGGTTTTCCGCACCGAGTTTCACGGCGGCAATCCCCATCCCGGCCACGACCACCAGACCCAGGGTGAACATCACGCGGAATGTTCTCCGCCCCTCACTGATAACCACCTCATCTGCCACCACAGATTCATGCAGCAGGGTTTCCAGTGCTTCTGTCCGCTGTGTGATGCACTCGGTAACAATGCCGGAGAGTGACGCTGTCAGCATCATCGAGAGTGCTTTGGCATCCGTAAACAGATCCGCAATATTGGCGTAATCATCCGACTGTACCTCACGGGAAGCAGCTGCCAGCAACTCATCACTGATATCCTGAGACAACGCTTCAATACGGGCCCGGGTCTGCGGGTGACTGTCGCTCGGGTGGCTGGTCGCCTCATTCAGAAACTGACCGGCTTCCGGTACACCACGCTCGCGCAGGCGCGCCATCACCACCGGTAATAAATCATCCGTTTTCAGCGTGCCTTCATACAGCTCACCCAGGGTTTCCGAAATCACCTCACTGACGGCGGAGATTCGTAACAGGGATGATGCCACCGCCGCCGGTGAACTGACCGATGCCCCGGCGTTGTCCGCTTCCAGTTCACGGATACGGCTCCAATGACTGACCGCGAAATCAAACTGCTCAAGGAAAAAGATCCCGAGATACACCGACGGGCTCATAATCACTTTACTGTAGTAATCTTCCACTTCATTCGCCACCAGCGAAATACTGTGGCTCATACCGGCATAGATCGGCGCAAAGTTCAGGCTGTAAGTGGTATCTTCGCCGGTGAAGTGCCCCAGTTCATGCCCGATAACCGCACTGGCTTCCTCACGGTTGAGCAGTGCGGAATAGAGCAGCGGGAAGTACAGGGTTTTCCCTTCAATCAGCTGATTTTCATTCAGCATTATGCGGTGAGATGTCACATAGAAGCATTCCATCATACCGGCAATAATATGATCCGGCGGCGTTGTGCCGACTTTCGCTGCAATCTCATCCACCCACTGCCACAACCCCGGCGCTTCCTCACGGCTGACAGCATGCCCTGCCACATCAGACGGTTCGCTGCGGAACATTGTAAAACTCTTACGCAGCTTAAACAGCCCTTTGATGATGTACCAGATAATCAGCACAATACTGATCAGGATAAAAACCATGATTTTTGCACCGCCGCCGCTCATAGCGAAATTACCGGCGAACCACAATGCTTCATAGGCCATCACACAAATGATGCTCAGGCCGACCAGCGTCATCTGCCCGGTCAGGATAAACGGCAGCAATTTGCGGCAGCGGGCAAAGACCTTCAGCAGTGTATCACGGGAGCGCCGGGCAGCACGGCCGCTGCTGATACAGAGGTAAATCGCCCCGGCACCGAACAGCAATGATAAAATCCCGGTGGCGACAGTCCCCTGACTGATACCCACCCTGGCCAGAATCATCGTAATTTCGCTGCTGTATTTATTCAGCTCACGGTTGATCATTCCCAGCTGCTGACCGGCAGATACCGTTTCCCCGTCATCATAGATAATCTGAGTATCCGGGTTTTTGGCAATCAGATGCTGAAGATCCGCTTTCTCTGCCATGACAGATTGGTAAGACTGATATGCATCACTGACCCGCCAATACTGAATAGCACCCCAGGTGGTGAGAAGCAGCGGTAATAATAACAGCCATCCTGCTAATTTATTTCTCATTATTACTCTCGTTCAGGTTGTATTTTATTATCTTCCGTTTATTTCAGGATGATTCTTATTATCCTGCGGCCATACATTACAGCCTCGTTAACAACCCATCCGTGTAAATAGATAAAACGACCCTATTTCAATGTGTTGGTCGTTTTTAATTCTTACTGTATAAACAAGTCGTTTCCGGACAAACGGCAGACACAATACCAGATAAACATTGTGGAATTATTGTTTATATCCGGAAAGAAAGTTTACAGGAAAATAAGTCAATGCCAAAACCGGAATAACGGAAATAATACCGGCTTATATCCAATGATATTCCTTCTGCCGGTATGTTTACTGTCTGCGTTTTATCTTGCAGGTTTTTAAATATAAAAAAGCCCGCATATTTGCAGGCTTATCCGGTTTTTATTCGCTGTCGCTGCTTATTTCAGCTTCAGTCGCTGTAACCGGCTTCTGTCGCTCTGCCGGCATATAATTCTGATTATTCCGCGTCAGCCAGAGTGAAAGGGCCTTCAGTGAATCTGCCGTAAATTCATCACAGCGGGCGGTGATTTCAGCCGGGGTCAGCCAGGTGGCTTCCGATACTTCGCTTTCCTGAAGCGCAAACGGACCGTGTGTCACACAACTGAATAACCCGCCCCAGACACGGCAGATAGGTTCTTCATAATAAAACAGGCCATGCTCGGCAAACGGCACACCGGCGATCCCGAGTTCTTCCTCTGCTTCGCGCCGCGCAGAATCCAGCATCAGTTCGCCCTGCTGCACCACACCACCGGCGGTGGCATCCAGCAGGCCCGGACAGAAGTCTTTATGCTCAGTTCTGCGCTGGACAAGAATTTTTCCCATGCCGTCATGCACAACGATGTAGGTTGCCCGGTGACGCAGGTTTTCCGCCCGCATCTGCTCGCGGGTCGCCTGGCCGATAACATCATTATTCTCATCGACCACGTCCACCCACTCGATAGCGCTATCTTGTTCCATCCTCTAACCTTTTCTTTTTTATCAGTATTACGGATACTGTTTCTGTTTTTTTCAGGGGCACACGCAGTTAATCCGCGGGCCCCTGCTTTATACCGCTTTTATATACCAAACTAATAATGATAGTGGTCATTATGGTCTTTGAATCAGTATATCAAGAATTGATAGCGGTTCTATGATTGTTTTTCTTTCTTGCTGATCACATCCACCGGCAGCAAAAACTGCTATAGTCAGAGAAACCTACCGGCAGAAGGAGCATCTATGCGTATTCTGATCACAGGCGGCACCGGGCTTATCGGCACCCCGCTGGTGCAGGCACTGATTGCCCGGAAATATCAGGTGGTGGTTCTGAGCCGCTCACCGCAGAAAGTCTATTCCCGTTTTTGCTCAGCCGCAGAAAACCTTAATTCACTCAATGATATAACACATCTGAACGACATCGATGCGGTGATTAACCTCGCCGGTGAGCCTATCGCGGATAAACGCTGGAGTGAAGAGCAGAAAAAGCTGCTGTGTGAGAGCCGCTGGCAGATAACCGAACGGCTCAGTGAGCTTATCAATGCCAGTGAAACGCCACCGGCGGTATTTCTCTCAGGCTCTGCCGTGGGCTGGTATGGTGATCAGGGGCAAACCGTGGTGACGGAGGATGACGAGCCGCACCCGGAATTTACCCATACTCTGTGCGACCGCTGGGAGTCTCTGGCGATGAAGGCACAGAGTGAGAAAACCCGCGTCTGTCTGCTGCGCACCGGGATTGTACTCTCCCCGGAAGGCGGGGTACTGGCAAAATTGCTGCCGGCTTACCGCGCCGGTCTCGGCGGCCCTGTTGGTAACGGTCGTCAGTATATGCCGTGGATCCACATCAATGATATGGTCAGCGCCATTCTGTTTCTGCTCGATGACCCCGCGCAGAACGGCCCGTTCAATATGACCGCGCCTTATCCGTCCCATAATGAGCAGTTTGCGGCGGTACTGGCGCAGATCCTGCACCGTCCGCATCTGCTGCGTGTACCGGCGTTTGTGGTAAAGACACTGATGGGAGAAGCGGCAGTGCTGGTGCTGGGTGGTCAGAATGCCCTGCCGAAACGGCTGGAGGAAGCCGGGTTCGGCTGCCGGTTTATCAATCTGGAAGAAGCACTGCGGGATCTGCTGGATAGTCCCGCTGAGTATTAAGGCAGAGCCCGGCCGGAAACAAACGACCGGGTGATTGCGGATTACGGCTGCCCGGAACGGGAATTTTTCGCCCCGCGCCAGCGGGTAAATAAATCTTCCGGTAATGCAATATCAAACTGATCAAGTACACGGTTAACCGTCTGGTCAATAATATCCTGCACGGTTTCCGGCTGGTGATAAAACGCGGGCATCGGCGGCATAATGACCGCGCCGATTTCCGCCGCCTGTGTCATCAGCCGCAGATGTCCCAGATGCAGCGGCGTTTCGCGAACACCCAGCACCAGTTTGCGCCCTTCCTTCAGCACCACATCCGCCGCGCGGGTCACCAGGGTGTCCGTGTAACTGTGAACAATCCCCGACAGGGTTTTCACCGAACACGGCAGGATAACCATCCCCAGGGTTCTGACAGAGCCGGAAGAGATACAGGCGGCGATATCACGCTCATCATGTACCACATCCGCCAGTGCCTGCACATCCCGCAGGCTGTATGCCGTTTCCAGCGCCAGTGTCTGCCGGGCCGCCTGACTGACAATCAGATGGGTTTCCACTTCCGGCACCGTTTGCAGGACCTCCAGCAACCGCACACCATAGACAGCACCACTTGCGCCGGTCAGTCCCACAATCAGTTTTTTCATAACATCACCTGACAAAAAAGAGATTAACCCTCATTATATATCTCAAGGTTCTCAATTTCGTTATGATCCCGCAACTTTAATTCATCATCCTTTCTCAGGTTTTCCACATAATCGAGATAATCCTGGTCGATATCTTTGGTGACATAGATACCATCAAACACTGATGCCTCAAGACCACGGATATCAGGGTTCTCTTCACGCACTGCATCGATAAGGTCACTCAGATCCTGGAAAATCAGGGCATCCGCGCCAATCAGGCGGCAGATTTCATCCGCTTCGCGACCGTGAGCAATTAACTCGTTGGCATTCGGCATATCGATGCCGTAGACGTTCGGAAAACGCACTTCCGGCGCCGCAGAGGCAAAATAGACTTTCTTCGCCCCGGCTTCCCGTGCCAGCTCCACAATCTGCTCTGACGTGGTGCCGCGCACAATGGAGTCATCCACCAGCAGCACGTTTTTGCCCCGGAACTCAGTACGGTTGGCATTAAGTTTACGGCGGACGGATTTTTTGCGCTCCTGCTGGCCCGGCATGATAAAGGTACGTCCCACATAGCGGTTTTTCACAAACCCCTGGCGGTACGGCTTATTCAGCATATGGGCGATTTCCAGTGCGCTGTCCATCGAGGTTTCCGGAATCGGGATCACCACATCAATATCCAGGTCTTCCCACTCGCGGGCGATTTTCGCGCCGAGTTTCTGACCCATGCGCAGGCGGGCGTTATAGACAGAGACTTTATCGATAACGGAATCCGGACGGGCGAAATAGACAAACTCAAACAGGCACGGTGTCAGTGACGGATTTGCCGCACACTGACGGGTGTAGAGCTGCCCGGTTTCCGTGATATACACCGCTTCACCCGGCGCCACATCACGCAGATAGTCAAAACCGAGGGTATCCAGTGCGACACTTTCAGACGCCACCATATACTCTTCGCGGCTATCATCCAGGGCACGCTTGCCGAGCACCAGCGGACGGATACCGTTCGGATCACGGAACGCCAGCAGGCCGTGACCGATAATCAGCGCCACGCAGGCATACGCGCCGCGGATTTTGGTGTGCATCGCGCTGACCGCAGCAAAAATATTGTCCGGCTCCAGCGGGTGCGCATCAAAGCGATCCAGCTCATACGCCAGCACGTTGAGCAGGATTTCAGAATCGGAGGTAGTATTGACATGACGCCGTGCTGTTTCAAACAGCTGATGTTTCAGCGTGTGCGCATTGGTCAGATTGCCGTTATGCGCAAGCGTGATACCGAACGGTGAATTGACATAAAACGGCTGTGCTTCCGATGCACTGGAGCTGCCTGCGGTCGGGTAGCGGACATGGCCAATCCCGAGTGTGCCCTGCAAACGCAGCATATGGCGGGTTTCGAAAACATCTTTCACCAGTCCGTTGGCTTTACGGAGCCGGAAACCATTATTACTGTCAATGGTTGCGATACCGGCTGCATCCTGGCCCCGGTGCTGTAACACCGTGAGCGCATCATAGATTGATTGATTGACTTGCGTAAAACCAACGATACCAACAATACCACACATGTAGTTTTTTCCTCATCAGCCGGGCGGAGAAGGAAAATTCTCCGGCAGGAAACTTGACGCATTCTGGAGGTAGTCAAAGAACCACCTGATAACATGACTGAATTGGGGAATGAGTTGTGACTGCTGCCAGTCGCTGCTCTGATTCATCTGCGTGAAGCTGTCGAGGAAGAACAACATTGCCGCCACGATCAGCACCCCGCGCAGAGCACCAAAACAAACCCCGAGAACACGATCTGTGCCTGATAAACCAGTCCGCTGAACCAGTGAACCGATAACATGGTTAATCACCGAGCCGACAATCAGTGTCGCAACAAATAAAATCGCGATAGCGATCCCGTTGCGGACCAGCGGGTCATCAAAGCGCGTAAAATAATCCGCCAGCAGCGGGAAAAACTCGCTGGCCACATAAAACGCGCAGACCCAGGTCACTAACGATAAGGCTTCGCGAACGAAACCACGAACCAGGCTGACTAATGCCGAGAAAGCAATAATTGCAATAATTGCGTAATCAATCCAAACCATATCACTATCCAAATTGATGCCCCGGCATCAGTGACGGGCGCATTCTAACAGAAAACGAAAACGTTTGCGTAACGGATTTTTGCTCCATCCGAAAATAAATTGCGGCGAAATAAAAAATTATAATCGCCGCAAAGAGTTAACTGATTTTATTAACGGATATTGCTAATTCCTTAAATTCGCTACGGTTTATAAGACTGCACCCGGCCATCCAGCCCGGTAAGCTGTCTCAGTTCCCCCAGCGAGGACTTCAGCTCAGCCTGCGAGGCTGACGGCCCGACCATAATCAGCGTCAGTTTGCCGCGCGGCACGGTATACACCTGATAACCGGATAACCGCAGGGTGGCAACAATTTCCTCCACCTTACGGGCATTGGATAACGCCCCCAGCTGCACAACATAAGCCTGTCCCTGAGGCGCTTTTTCCGGTTTGGGTTCCGGTTTCGGCTCAGGTTTTGGTTCCGGCTTAGGTTCCGGTTTCGGCTCCGGTTTCGGCGGCGGTTGTTTATCCGGCACCACCACCGGTGGCAGCGGATCCGCACCCGGCGGCACATTAGAGGTTGTGCTGCCGCCCGCAGACGCTTCTTCCGGTGCGTCTTCCGTTCCGGTTTGTGCCGCTTCGCTAATCATGGCACTGGATGCCCCTTCTGACGGCATCGTCGGCATGGTCTGATTGATCGGATTCACCGCATCAATCTCATCCTGCTCCCCTTCTTTCGGGATGAGCGGGATGGCTGCGAACTGGTCTTCGTTATATTTCTTATCGCCGTCCAAAAGCACCGGCAGGACAATCACCCCCACCGCCACCAGGATAATGGTTCCGACTAAGCGATTCTGAAATTTACTGGCCACCCGCACCTTCCTTCGCTAAAACGTCCATCACATGCGCCACGGTGTGGAATGACCCGCACACCACCACGATATCCTCCGGTGACGCATCACGGCACGCCTGTTCCCAGGCACTTTCCACATCCGTAAACTGCTGCGGGTCAGTCAGGTGCTCCGCCAGCTGTTCCGCCGGGGCGCCGCGCAGTTCCGTCAGCGGCGCGACATACCAGTCCGTCACCTGCTCATCCAGCACCGCCAGAGTGCCTTTGATATCTTTGTCACCCAGCATACCGATCACCGCACGGACACGGCTCTGCGCAGTGCGCGGCAGTTGTGCCAGTTTCGAGACCAGATAACCGGCGGCATGCGGGTTATGCGCCACATCCAGCACGGTCAGCGGTTGTTGCGAGACAATCTGGAAACGGCCCGGCAGTTGTGCCTGACGCAGCCCGGTATCAATCGCCTCACGGGTGATGGCGCGGCCGGTTTTGTCTTTCACCTGACGCAGATTGTGGATCACCGCAAGAGCGGTCGCGGCATTTGCCAGCGGCACATTCGGCAGCGGCAGATTATCGAGCGTTTCATCCACACACTGCCACGTCCAGTGGTCGCCCTGCTCTTTATAAGACCAGTCATCGGCACGGCAGAACAGCGGGGTTTCCAGCTTGTTTGCCACATCCGCGATGGTATAAGGGGCATCCGGTTCACCGATCACCGCCACACAGTGCGGGCGGAAGATCCCGGCTTTCTCGCGGGCGATATGCTCGCGGTCAGCCCCGAGCCAGTCGGTGTGATCCAGCGCGATACTGGTAATCGCGGTGATATGAGAATCGACGATATTGGTGGCATCCAGACGCCCGCCGAGGCCGACTTCCAGAATCACCACATCAAGGCTGGCTTCGCGGAACAGCTGCAGTGCCGCCAGTGTGCCCGCTTCAAAATAGGTCAGCGTGATATCGCCGCGCTGCGCGTCAATATCCGCAAAGACACGGCAAAAATCGGCTTCCGATGGGTTTTGTCCCTGAATCCGCACCCGTTCGGTGTAATTCACCAGATGCGGGGAACTGTACACACCCACCCGTAACCCCGCAGCCAGCAGGATGGATTCGAGTGTGTGACAGGTAGTGCCTTTGCCGTTGGTTCCGGAAACGGTAATGACTTTCGGGGCGGGATAGCGCAGATTCATGATATCCGCCACCGCACCGACACGCTCCAGTCCCATATCAATAACCTGCGTATGCAGATCACCCAGATAAGAAAGCCACGTCATCATCGATGACGCGGCTGTCGGTCTTTCTCGCTTATCAGACATCGTGTTTTTTGACATCAGTCTCTGTTTCGGAAGATAAGTCGGTATCAGGTTCATCCGCAGTCAGGATTTCAATGGTTTCATCTTCCTGCGGAAACTGATAGTTCGTCAGTTTTGACAGAATTTCCGCGACGGTATCACGCATTTCCGGGCGGCGGACAATCATATCGATCGCCCCTTTTTCAATCAGAAACTCACTGCGCTGGAATCCCGGCGGTAATTTCTCACGGACAGTCTGCTCGATAACACGCGGACCGGCAAAGCCGATCAGGGCTTTCGGCTCAGCGATATTGATATCACCCAGCATAGCCAGACTTGCGGAGACACCGCCCATGGTCGGGTCAGTCAGCACAGAGATATACGGCAGACCGCGCTCCTGCATTTTGGCCAGCGCCGCACTGGTTTTGGCCATCTGCATCAGCGACATCAGCGCTTCCTGCATACGGGCACCGCCGCTTGCGGAGAAGCAGACCAGCGGGCAGTTATCTTCCAGTGCCTGTTCAACCGCGCGGACAAACCGTGCGCCGACCACAGAAGACATTGAACCGCCGATAAAGGCAAATTCAAACGCCGCCGCGACAACCGGCATGGTTTTCAGGGTGCCTTTCATCGCAATCAGGGCTTCTTTTTCCCCGGTGGTTTTCTGGGCGGACACCAGTCTGTCTTTGTATTTTTTGGAATCACGGAATTTCAGGACGTCTTTCGGCTCCAGATCAGTTCCCAGTTCCGTGGTGCTGCCTTCATCCAGAAACGTCAGCAGGCGCGCACGTGCAGGGATCCGCATGTGATGATCACATTTCGGACACACCTCAAGATTACGTTCCACCTCCTGGCGGTACAGTACCTGACCACAACTGTCGCACTTCGTCCAGACACCTTCAGGAATGCTCGCCTTGCGTGTCTGGTTCATTGGGGTCTTATTCAGAATTTTTTCAATCCAGCTCATTAATGACCTTTCCGTCTGAAATCTGGCTCAGCCAGTGTAATTATTATCTGCCATTAAACCACATTGCTTATGCACTGTGGATAAAAAACTGCTCAAACCACTCAGGCGTCATCACGTTTCTGTGCTTTTTTCGCCGCACGGCGGTGACGCCATACCTCGATAATACCGGGCAATATAGAGATGAAAATAATCGCCACGATAAGTAATTTCAAGTTTTCCTGCACAATCTTCGTTTCCCCGAAGATATACCCTGCATAGGCAAATAATACCACCCATACAATTGCACCGATAACGTTATACATCGCAAAGTGGCGGTAGGACATTTTACTCATACCGGCAACAAACGGGGCAAATGTCCGCACGATCGGAACAAATCGCGCCAGAATAATCGCTTTTCCGCCATGGGTTTCAAAGAACGCATGGGTCTTGCGCAGGTGACTCTGACGGAAGATTTTTGAGTCCGGATTGCGGAAAAGCCGCTCCCCGAAAAAGTGCCCGATAGTGTAGTTAACCGCATCACCGATAATCGCCGCCGTAATCATCAGCAGTACCATGATATGAATATTCAGGTCGTTAGACGGCAGTGCTGCCAGTGTTCCCGCTACAAACAACAGCGAATCTCCCGGCAGGAACGGCGTGACCACAAGCCCGGTCTCACAGAACAGGATCAGGAATAAAATCGCATAAACCCAGATTCCGTAATCCGCCACCATGTCCTTCATATGCACATCAATGTGCAGAATAAAATCGATCAGATATTGAATGTATTCCATATTTCACCCCGCCGGATACAGGCTTCTGCTTCTCCGGCTAATAAATTAATCTGCCAGGAAAAGCGGCCCCATCGCCGGTGACGGCAGGGCAAATTCTTCCGGGTAATCCACTGAAACCAGATACAAGCCTTCCGCCGGTGCTGTCGCCGGTGCCTGTGTCCGGTCTTTCAGTGCCAGCAGTTCTGCCATCCGGCTGACCGGTAAATTACCGCAGCCGACTTCCAGCAAAGCGCCGGTGATATTGCGCACCATATGATGCACAAAAGCATTGGCTTTGATGTCCACAATCACATACTGCCCCTGACGGGTGACGTTCACATGCATCACATTACGCCACGGGCTTCTGGACTGACACTGGGCAGCGCGGAAAGAAGAAAAATCATTCTCCCCCAGCAGGCTCTGTGCCGCTTCATGCATCCGCTTTTCATCCAGCGGATAATGAAAGTGAGTCACACCTTTACTGAGAATAGCCGGACGAAAGCGGTGATTGAAAATCACATAGCGGTAACGCCGCGCCGTGGCGCTGAACCGCGCGTGGAAATTTTCCGGCACGGTTTTGACCCAGCGCACCGCGATATCCGGCGGCAGGTGAGTATTCACGCCCATCGTCCAGGCGGCATCTTTACGGACAGCTGCCGTATGAAAATGCACCACCTGGCCGGTGGCATGCACCCCCGCATCGGTTCGCCCGGCGCAGAAGACCGAGACCGGCTCTGCAGCAACTTTTGACAGGGCTTTTTCCAGACAGCCCTGTACACTCGCGACGTCTGACTGACGCTGCCAGCCGTAATAGCGGCTGCCGTCATACTCAATGCCCAGCGCGACCGTGGTTTTACCCTCTTCCGCCGGTAAAATCACCGCTGACATCAGTAAAACTGCTCCTGCGTCAGACGTTCGGCAATTTCGACAGCCATCAGTGCGCCGCCGAACTGCACGTTATCCGCCACCGACCAGAAATGCAGAATTTCCGGGATACCGTAATCATTGCGCAGACAACCAATATTCAGCAGATGATTGCCGGAAGCATCCGTGACCTGAGTCGGGAACTCCTGCTCGTCAGAGAGCTCAATATCCTCTGCCCGTTCCAGTTCATCACGGGCTTCCTCACTGCCGAGCGGACGCAGCGTTTCCAGTTGCACGATCTGCGCGTTGCCGTAGAACACCGGGGACTGCACACAACTCACGCTGATCGGCAGACCGGCATCCTGCAGAACTTTGCGGGTTTCTTCCGCGATACGGCGCTCTTCTGACACACTGCCCTGTTCATCAGCCAGCAGCGGCAGCAGGTTAAATGCCAGTTGTTTACTGAAGCGTCCGGCTTCCGGCGGAATACCGTTGAGAAGTTTTCCGCACTCACCGGCCAGCTCTTCCACCGCGCTTTTCCCGAAACGGGAAACAGAGAACAGATTGGTCAGATTGATACGCGATAACCCGGCGCTTTCCGTCAGCGGGCGGATAGCCGTCAGTAACTGACTGACGGTGCTGTCTGCCAGCGCAATCAGATTGCGGTTGCGGTACTCGCTCAGTGCCTGCGGGTTCACCGACGGCACCACCAGCGGTACATCCGGCTCCAGTGCAAACAGGCCGCTGCTGTCAATGACAATACAGCCGCTGTCAGTCGCTGCTTCATAATACGCGGCAGTGGCGTCCGCACCGGCCATGAAAAAAGCCAGCTGTACCTGTGACCAGTCGAAATCACGGGCTTCGGTAACCAGATAGCTTTTGCCGTTCATGCGCACCGATTCTCCCGCGCTGCGCTCTCCGGCCAGTAAATACAACTCGCCCACCGGAAATTCACGCTCTTCCAGTAATGACACCACGGCGCTGCCGACAGCACCGGTCGCACCCAATACGGCAATATTCCAGCCTTCTGACATAGTTATCTCCGGAACAAAGACTGCACCGCGTCAGCGCGGTACAGTCAGAAAAAGAATGATGAAAAAAATGATTTTATGCGCGGTATTCTGCCGTGAAACCCAGGTCAGACAACAGCGTCGCACTCTGTGCATCATCACAAATAACAGTCAGTGATGACCACTCGCGGCGATCAGGGTAAAATTTACGCAGTTTATCAAACTCACCCGGCACACCGGCCACCGCGCGTAATGCCGCATCATCACGGCGGACATCATAAACCAGATGCATTAAACGTTTGAGAATACTTTGCGTTACTTTACCTGACAGTGTGATACCGCCGAATTCCGGTACCGGTAACAGTTCCGCCAGCGCAACCTGCTGCGGTTGTCCGGTAAATTCCGCAAAGGCTTCAAAGACCTGCGTAGTGCCGCGCGCCTTGCCTTCCAGAGTATAACCGGCAATATGCGGCGTACCAATATCCGCCAGTGAAAGCAGTTCAGTTGACAGATCCGGCTCCGGCTCCCACACATCCAGCACCACACTCAGCGGCTTGCCGCCGGCCAGTACCGATAACAGCGCCTGATTATCCACCACCGCGCCACGGCTGGCGTTGATCAGAATGCCGTTGTCTTTCATGGCATTGAGACGGGTTTCATCCATCAGATGCAGCGTGGTGTACGGCCCGGATTTATTCAGCGGTGTATGGAATGTCAGGATATCAGCCTGTGCCACGAGGGTATCGATATCATAAAATGCCCCGGCATCACCGTTATCCGCGCGCGGCGGGTCGCAGATGAGAATATTAATACCCAGTGCCTCCAGCCGCTTCGCCAGACGCCCGCCGACATTCCCGGCCCCGATAATCCCGACGGTTTTATCCGTCAGCTGAAAACTGTCACGTTCCGCCAGCAGCATCAGGGCGGAAAAGACATATTCCACCACCGCAATCGCGTTACAACCCGGCGCTGAGGAGAAACCAATTCCCTGCTCTGCCAGCCAGGCTTTATCCACATGGTCAAAACCGGCGGTTGCCGTACCGGTGAATTTCACCGGGGTATTTTCCAGCAGCTGTGCATTCACTTTCGTGACAGAACGCACCATCAATGCATCAGCATCATCCAGCATCCCGTCCGGCAACGGACGTCCCGGCACCGCCACCACGTCCCCGAGACGGGAAAACAGGGTTTCGGCATAAGGCATATTCTCATCTACAACGATTTTCACGGGCTTCACCTTCATACTGTCGGCGGCCGGCGGAGACCTGTCGGTGCGGCGGCACAACCGGAATTGAAACGGATGGCCGCTATTTTGCCACTTCTGCGGCATAAAACCTACGCCCAGAACACCGATTGTTGCTAAAGAGAGCAATTAAGGCTGCTGGCGGAAACGTTCCGGCGTGACACCCGCCAGCTGGGAAAACATGGCAATGAAGGCGGATGATGAACTGTAACCCACGTCCAGCGCGACATTCTGCACACTGCGGCCCTCCTGTAATAATGCCACCGCCCGCAAAAAACGCAGGCGCTGACGCCATTCACTGAAGGACATCCCCAGTTTCTGCTGACAACGGCGGGATAATGTCCGTTCCGAGGTAAAGCGCCGTGCCGCCCACTCCGCCAGTGACGTATTATCGGACGGATCATTCTCCAGCGCACTGAGCACCGGTGCCAGCAGTTTATCATCCGTGACCGGCAGATAGGTCGGCTGACAGCGAGACAACAGCAGCTGATCAGTCAGCACCAGCGCCAGCCGTCTGTCCGCCTCTGTTCCCGGCTCCCGGACTTTGCGCCCGAACAAATCCTGCATCACGGCACTGAACACCGGCGTCAGTTCTATCACACAGGCCATCTGCGGTAACTGCGGTGCCCACTGCGGCGAAATATCAATAATTTTGAAAGAGGCGCTGGCTTTGTTATAACTGGCATGTTCCGTCCCCGGCGGGATCCAGATACAAAACCCGGCCGGAGCCAGATAGCGCTGTCCCTCAACCGTCATCTCCATCACACCGCTGGCAACATACAACAGCTGACCAAAGGGATGATGATGAAGGGCAAATTCTGTTTCCGAATAAAACTGTTCATGACGGCAGATTAATGTCACCGGGTCTTTCACGCCCAGTGATGAAATATCTGACTTGCGGGCCATCTTGTCAGATCCTCTCTATAAATTGGCGGGATATCGTTATATAGAATAATTAAGACATATTACACTACATCACCTGCCTGATAATGAAAATGAGTTTAAGAATGAAAAACCTGCTTTTGCCCCTCGGGGCTGTATTAATCTGGTCTGTAAATGCCGTGGTGAATAAACTGGCTGCCGGTGCCATCGCCCCCGGCGCGATTTCCTTTTACCGCTGGGCACTGGCGCTCGCCGTGATGACACCGTTCCTGATCATACCCGTCTGGCAGCAGCGCGCGGTGATCAAACAACACGCATGGAAACTGTTTATCCTCGGTTTTCTCGGCATGGGGCTGTATCAGAGCCTGGCGTATTACGCCGCCTATACCGTCAGCGCCACCTTTATGGGGATTATCACCTCGCTGATCCCGCTGCTGACCGTGGTGTTAAGTATTCCGGTACTGCGGATCGCGCCGACCATCGGCATTGTGCTGGGAACGATCCTCTCCCTGAGCGGCCTGACCTGGCTTATCAGTAAAGGACATCCGGCAGATTTACTGCATCAGGGGCTGGGACAGGGTGAAATGCTGATGTTTATCGCCGGTCTGGCTTATGCTTTCTACGGCGTGCTGACCAAACGCTGGGCGATCCCGCTGTCCAGTATTCACTCGCTGTATATGCAGATTGTGTTTGGCGTGCTGCTGCTGATCCCGGTATTCCTCAGTGCCGGGGATGTGACACTGAACCGCGATAATATCGGATTGGTATTGTATGCAGGAATTGCGGCCTCTATTTTTGCGCCGCTGCTGTGGATCCTGGGCGTCACCCGTTTGGGTGCAAACGCCGCCTCCATCTTTATGAACCTGGCACCGGTACTGACCGCCATTATCGCCGCGGTCTTCCTGAAAGAAGAGCTGCACAGCTACCATATTATCGGCGGCGGCGTGGTACTGATCGGGGTCATTATGGCGCAGCGTCTGCGCACACCACTGACGCAGATTATCCGCCGCAAAAGCAGGAAACCACAGCCACAGCGGTGTGAGGCCGGGAAATAGGTAAAAACAAAATCAGAGCCCGGCATTCAGGGATAACCAACAAAAATGAAAAGCGTTAATTCATTGATGAATCATATAATTTTCTTTTGTTGTTATCCCTTTTTTAATAGCTTTATCAATACGTTATTTGTAATTTGCTATTTTTTAGCATCTTTGCAATTTTTCATATCCGTCACAAAGTGACAAAACAGTATCAGTATTGATTCTTATTATCATATATGACCATGTTAAAGTCCTGCCAATGGCACACCAATCTACGGGAGACCATACAGTGACTAAACAATATTATATTCAAAATATGTGCTGGGGATGGGTTATTAGTTTTTGGCTTTTATATCTGTCATGGGGTGATGACTTTAAATATAAAACAGCCCTTTTAGTTATTATATTTTTTGGTTTCATATTCTATCCGTTTACTAAATGGTGTGTTGAATGTTTTTTCTTAACATTCACTACAAGGAAATTTTGGAATAGTGGTTTTTTTATAGATACTCCGGGGAAAATGGGGCTACTTGCAATATACAGTTGCAGTACTTTTTTACTATCCATTCCAATTATAATTATTTTTATTCTGACACATATTATAAAAAGGCTGCTGATAAAATAAGCAGCCTATCTGTTTATCCGGCTATGCAATTCAGATCCCCCAAAATTGGTTAGCTTTTTCTACAAACTTATCATCAATGACGAAACCAACGCCCGCCATGATCAGGCCATACATTATCAGCCCTACAGGATTACCAATTAGCATACTGAACGCAAAGGCAACAACTACTGTAGCTGCCATTCCTGCAGCAATTGTTTCTGTTTTGACGAAAAATGGTCGCCAATCACCAGTTTGTATTGCGTTGTATAATGAGGTACTCCAATTAGCTAAATCAATAAATTTACTGGTATACCCCATACCCTTACTAAATCGTTTAAAATTTTCAGCGGCAACTTTTACATCAACAGATTCAAGCCACTTTGCAATGGCGGCGCGATCCTGAGAATTGATTTTTTTATCCGGATTGGCTCTGTGTTTCTCCCATGACTTCGCGGCATCGTCTGCATTACGGATTATCTTCCCTTTCGCCTGCTCCGCCAACATTTTCGCCAGTCGCTCTGCTTTTTCACCATACATTTTAAACACTTCTTTATAAAAATCTGCTGTAAATTTTACGGCTGTTTTAACCTGACTAAATTCGTCTTCTTCTTTTATTACGTCATTTTCTGCTGCTTTTATCCTCTCATCCTGTAAAACAATTTCTTTTGTTATGCTTTTTCCTTTTTCCCATTCCTTTTTTATCTCCCCATGGGTTTTATCCTGCATACGCCTGTTAAGCTCACTGTTATAAAACCATGCTTCATCACTTAATCTCTTTCTTTCTGCATCAGATTTTCTTTTTCTTGCTTCATTCAGTAAATTAATTACCTTTTCTTTTTGTAACTGAAATTTTTTCACAATAACGTTTAGTGTGGCACTTTCCAAAACATCACTTGCGTTCTTTATTTTTTCATTTACCTCAGCTATATTTTTTATTATCTCACTGATATCTTTATTTATATCTTCTTCAAGTTTTGTTAAGTATTCTAATTTCCTTGCCGACCCTTCACGGCGTTCCTTTCTGATTTCTTCATCCACCGGATGCATCCAGCCATCATCGGCATCATCCCATACAGGATTCGGGGATGTGTTCATATCCGCAATATTCTGATCCCAGATATGAGTTATCCTGCCGCTATCTGCCGGGATATCCCCGGTCCATCCGGTAACAATCATAGTCTCACCATTGTCTGATGCTTTTTGCCAGCCCTCTCCTTTCCAGTGATACCCCATGGAGGTCATCACATCACGCTCAAACGGTGTGGTGTCTTCGTATCGATTCGTCATAACATATTCCTTTTATAAAAATGCGCAGTGAATACAAATCGGCTCCCAGCCGTGTTTTTCACTGTAATTCAGGAATATGTTGTTTATTAAAACTAAAATTAATCAGGTCTGTATCTTATAAAATAAGACAACAAGGCGGGATATAAAAACCGCCGGGTGGCGGTTATTATAATAAAAACGGAAGTAAGTTCTCAGAGAGGCTCAGCGTAATCCCCGCGTATGGGTTTTCGCTGACCAGCTATATGTTTCTGTTCCGCTGCCGGGTTTGATTTTATCCTTTTTTTTCTGCGCTCTGACTTTAGCGGCAGCGGCATCCACTTCTTTGGAAATTTCAGTGATAATCTGATCTTTGACTTTATTCTGCTCCGCATTGGTCAGCGGACGCCCCAATTTCTTTTGTTCCTGCGCCAGCCGGGTGCGGACACGGATTTTCTGCGGCTCAGTCATCTCTGCAATAGTCAGCTTTTTCATTCATCACCCCTGTGGCAGTAAAAGGATAAACAGTACCGTTATACCCTGACAGACTTTGCCGCAAAAGAAAATGCCCCGGTGATTAAACCGGGGCATTCAGACCGTTGACTAACCCCGCTTTTCTATGCGGGGTTTTCTTTTATGAGCGACCGAAGGTCGCGATCGCGA
>DVQE01000054.1:0-19675 GCA_018239585.1 Pyrrhopyge papius papius | reverse complement strand
ATCGCGATCGCGACCTTCGGTCGCTCATAAAAGAAAACCCCGCATAGAAAAGCGGGGTTAGTCAACGGTCTGAACCGTTATTTAAAAAATAACGGTTTCAGGGCGGTAACAATAACAGTCAATCCTGATATAACAATGTTACGCATTCAGATCCGGCCACAACCCGCCGAAATGCATTAACTCCCCGCTGACCAGAAAACGGGTGATCATGTCATCCGCCGGCGTGATTCTGTTTGCCAGCCGTTCGCTGAGTAACTGCAGCCGCACCGCCTCATTCAGCAGGCCATGCTGCTCCAGCGCGCGCCGGGCAGCATTCAGCAGTGTCTCAATTACGGTGGAGACAGTCAGGTCAGCAAACGGTTCACGGGCAATGGCATTAAAGCGGGCGTCCGGCTGCACACCGTAATTAAAGGCGATGGTGTCATCCAGCACCAGCCCGAGGATCCACGCGCAGAATGCGCCCAGCAGTGCCGGGTCCGGAACCGCATCGAATGCTTTGAATTCAATCCGCCCGTGCTCCCCTCCGTTACGTGCCGGATAAATAAAGTCATGCGGATACACCGCCGGGTTAGTCAGGAACCCTTTACAGGCCGGACGGTGACAACTGCGCAGTGCGGTACGGCGGGATAAACCGCCCCATAACTGCCCGTTTTCCAGCGGGCCGTTCAGAGAGAGTGCCACCAGATACGGCGCGAAAAAGGTCAGTTTTTCAACCGCATGCACAACACGGGTATCACTCATTTCCGGCACGGAAATATTGATATCCGGCCCGCAGGTCTGCATCACCAGATCCGCGTGGCGGAAAGCGGCATGCTCCTCACGGAACACTTTTTCCCACGCATTCAGCGGCGGATTAAACTGATAGCGCGGCGAAACCGGATGATAAGCACTGATTGCCAGCCCCAGCCCGCACGCTTTCAGGCGCTCACTCAGCTGCACTTCAATGGTCTGCAGAGAATCCAGCGCCGCCGTCACCGATTCTGCCGGTGGCGTGCGGATTTCAATCCCTTTGATAACCTGGCCGGTGAGCTGACCTTCCGGCGAAAAACGCTCGTCGCCCTCAACATACCAGTAACCGGCTTTAATACCCGCATCCCCTTTATGCAGCGAGGCGTCATCCATCCCCGGGCGGTTATTCAGTGCAGGTGCCAGCTCTGACAGGGTAATATTATCAAAGGATCGAATACCGGCGGCACTTTTATTCCGGTACTGTGTCAGCCAATATTCAAATTCAATCCCGACCCGATACTCTTTTTGCATACGTGATGTAATCCCGGTTAATACTTTTGGTGCAACGGTATAGCTCTGAAATGCATTCAGGCTGCGACAATATAATGTACAGATCCGCTACCGAATACAGTGAATCTATTTCAGCAACACCTGCGGATTAATCGTAGCAACAATTCCGGTAATATTGAACCGGAATTGTCAGGTCATTTGTGCGAAACTGCTGCCATTAATCAGCAGCTTACTGACAAACGGAGAAACGCCGGAATTCTTCGTAAGCGTAATGGTCGGTCATACCGCTGATATAATCCTGAATCAGCCGGGCGCGGTAATAAAATTCCAGGATGCTCTGCTCTTCCGGCGGTTTATCTGCCAGTGCGGCAACGGCTTCCCCGTAAGCCGCCCGCTGCTTGCGTGACAGCTTATGTAACAGCCGCGTTTCGATAAAATAGTGTTTGTGGAAGTTTTCACGGACCAGATCGGCGAAATCCGCCTGCGGCATCATTAACAGTGGCCGGTAAAAATCCAGCAGGCCGTTGATGATCCGGAACCCCTGTAATTCCAGCTCTTCCACTTCGTGATGGGTAAACACATACTTAAACGCGACCCGTTTCAGGGTTTTCAGCAGACGGTGCTCTTCACTTTTATCTTCCAGCAGCGCCTGATTGTAAGTGCCCGCAAACACCGCAGGCAGATGATCAATAAAGCGTTGCGCGGTGTACGGCACCAGTTTATTGGTGATATAAACCCGCAGATACATAAAAAACTGATCCTGCGGGCTGCGGTGATGACTGCGGGTAAGCGACTGGTAAGCCAGCTCAACGGTATCACGGAACAGGGGGGAATCCGCTGAGCCTTCCAGAGCCTGCCACTCCTGACGCAGATAGCTCACCAGGGTATCCGGGGTCAGAATACCTTTCTCCACCGCATCATCCAGATCAGCAATACAGTACGAAATATCATCCGCCGCTTCCATAATATAACTGAGCGGAAAACGGCAGAATTCACCGAGCTGTAATTCATCACGCAGCCGCTGAATCAGCGTATTTTCAGACCAGTAATAGCCCGGTTTCTTGGTGAGATAATCAAATTCCGCCGGCACCGGATCCAGCTGCCAGGCGGGACGGGTATATTTCAGCACACTGCCTATCTGGGCAAATGTCAGATTCAGTTTCAGCAGATGGTGTGCCATCCGCATTCCCTGGGCATTGCCTTCAAACTGACACAAATCCCGGCGCAGCTGACGGCGCAGATGATCTGCCTGCGGCGAACCGGTCAGGCGCAGTGCGGTAATCTGACAATTATCCTCATCTCCGGTCTGCGGCTCACCCAGCAGGTTACTGAACCATTTCTGAATTGCCGCCTCCCCGAAATGCCCGAACGGCGGGTTGCCGATATCATGCATCAGACACGCCATTTCAACCACACTTTCAAACGCATCTGTACGCTCATCCAGGCCGTATTCTTCCAGTTTTTGTGATTGTTTCAGCTGACTGAGGATCGTTTTGGCGATATAACGCCCGACCTGCTGCACTTCGAGGGAGTGTGTGAGACGGCTGCGGACGGCGGAATTCTGCTCCAGCGGAAAGACCTGGGTTTTCTGTTGCAGACGACGGACAGCGGCAGAATTGATAATACGGCCGCGATCACTTTCAAATGCCTGATTCACCAGAAACTCTTGTGCGGATCCCTCCGCAGAGGCACCAAACTGGCGGTGAAAATTCAGCTTCTTTTTAAAATCAATAACCGGCACATCGCCTCCGTCTTCTTATCCGCACGGGAAAAGACACCACCCGCCGGGATTCGGTGATAAACTGTTGCTAATCCGTTATTATGCAGTTCAATTTCTATTCAGGGAGTATGACATAATGAAAGTCGGTATCATAGGTGCGATGGAGCAGGAAGTAACCCTGCTGCGTGATCAGATTACCCACATGCAGACCCTCCGCCACGGCGGCTGCGAAATCTATACCGGTCAGATTAACGGTGTTGATGTTGCACTGCTCAAATCCGGTATCGGCAAAGTCGCCGCAGCGATCGGTACCACCCTGCTGCTGGAGCTGTGCAAACCGGATGTGGTGATTAACACCGGTTCTGCCGGTGGCCTCGCCCCGCACCTGAATGTCGGCGATATTGTTGTCTCCTCGGAAGTCCGTTATCACGATGCGGATGTTACCGCATTCGGCTACGAGCCGGGCCAGATGGCACAATGCCCGCCGGCCTTTATCGCTGATGCCGGTCTTATCGCACTGACTGAAAAATGCATTCAGACCCTCGGCCTGAACGCGGTGCGCGGCCTGATTTGCAGCGGTGATGCCTTTATCAACGGCGCAGAGCCCCTGGCGCGTATCCGTGCAACGTTCCCGTCCGTAGTGGCGGTGGAAATGGAATGTGCGGCTGTCGGCCACGTCTGCCATCAGTATCAGGTACCGTTTGTGGTGGTTCGCGCCATTTCTGATGTGGCAGATAAAGCCTCTCACCTCAGTTTTGATGAGTTTCTGCCGCTGGCGGCAAAGCAGTCTTCCCTGATGGTGGCGGAAATCCTCGCCAATATTGATTCGCTGAAATGATCAGACGATCATTGCGCTTCGCCGGTCTGCTGTTTCTGCTGGCATCCGCCGGAGCACAGGCTGCGGCACAGCGGGTGATCGCCCTCTCTCCGTCACTGGCGGAGATGGCCTATGCCGCCGGTCTGGGGGATAACCTGGTCGGTGTCAGTGCTAACGCGGATTACCCGCCGGAAGCGAAAAACATCGAGCAGGTGTCCAGCTGGCAGGGACTGAACCTTGAGCGCATTATTGCTCTGAAACCTGATCTGATCATGGCCTGGCGCGGCGGCAACCCGCAGCGCCCGCTGAGTCAGCTGGAACATCTCGGGATCAACGTCGAGTATTTTGATCCGCGCAACCTTGATGAGATTGCGGATGATCTGGATCGCCTCGCGCCTTACAGCCCGCAACCGGCACTGGCGGAAAAAGCGGCTGCCGATATGCGCAGCGGGATTGACGCCCTGAAAAACCGCTACGGCGATAAACCGGAAAAACGGATTTTTCTCCAGTTCGGTCAGAACCCGATTTTCACCGCGTCCGGCACCACCCTGCAAAGTGAAGTGGTGACACTGTGCCGCGGTAAAAACGTGTTTGCCGACAGCCCGGTGCCCTGGCCGCAGGTTAATCGCGAGCAGGTACTGACCCGCAGACCGGACATGATCCTTATCTCCGGGGATAACCGCGAAGTGGAGAATGTAAAGCGCTTCTGGTCTCCGCAGCTTGATGTACCGGTGATTACGATTAATGCCGACTGGTTCCAGCGCGGTACCCCCCGGCTGTTAAAGGCGGCGGAAGAATTGTGTGAGAAAATAAATAACACCTGATATGAATATATCATGTTAATAATATGCCGCTTATTATGCGGTATATTCTCTTTTTTATTTTATTATATTTAATTCAGCTTTCTTTTGTCATTATTACTTATTCTTTCAGCGACTATTCTTATTCCGTAAACCCAAGAAGATTCCGATACCCGTCAGCGCCGGAGCAGGCGACAATGCCACAGACTGAATAAAGAAATGGACTGTAACGATGATTAAATACCTCAAAGGTGATTTACTGAGATCTGACGCTCAGGCGTTGGTCAATGCCGTTAATTGTCAGGGCATTATGGGAAAAGGAATTGCCTATCAGTTCAAACTGGATTATCCGGTAAATGCACGCGCCTATGAAGCCTTATGCAAAGAAAATAAAATAAGTGCCGGCCAGTTATCAGTAACGGATGAACACGGCCGCATTATTATTAACTTCCCGACCCGGAATCAACCGGATTCCCCTTCCGGTTATGAATTTATCGAAAATGGTCTGCGCGAACTGAAAGCTCTGATTAAAAAGCAGGGACTGAAATCCGTGGCTATTCCGGCACTCGGCTGCGGCAGCGGCGGGCTGGAGTGGCGTCAGGTGGATAATCTGATCCAGACACATCTCGGTGAATTAACGGATACCGACATCATAATCTATCCGCCGGTCAAATATATTGATGACAGCATCAGCCCGCATCATGTGCTGGTCTGGTGGATTGATAACTGCCTGCTGATCCCGTCACGCTACAATCTTTATATTGCCCTGTATATTTTGCAGCGCCTGAACGGCATGACACTGTTTACATTCAGCGGCACCATCAGCAGGCTCTATTCCGATGATGTTGATCGCTATGTGAATGATCTGCGTGACCGGATTGCGCATTACGGTCTTGATTTTAATACCGTGATCGATGTGCAGATTAAGCTAAACCGTGAACACCCGGAAAACCCGCTGCCGGTCTTCGATCACTATCTCAACCGGGTCATGGGATCACTGAATCCGCTGACCTACAGTGATCAGTCTTTGCTGCTGGCAATGATGATTGACGGATTATTGCAGGGTAAGGGGATCAAAGAGATCACCACCATTCTGCGTGAGCGCTATCAGGCGCGGGATATTGATTTTGTGTTGTTCCAGGCGAAAAACGGCGGCCTGCTGAAAGACAATATCTTAGGGGATGTCATTCTGACCCGCTGATAAAAAAAATCCGGACGTGAAAGCGTCCGGATTTTTGTTTCGTACAACGCATTACGCGCCGAGTGAAAAGAACACCACACGCCCGACCGCTTCACCGGCAAATACACAGATGACCGCCAGAGCCATCATCAGTGTGCCGTGAGTGACCTGTGCATTTTTCTGACACAGCAGACGACCGGCAAAGAACATCCCGAGCCCGATCAGCACCACACGGATGATATTCAGGTTCAGCAGCCCTTCCGGCATAACACGCGGCGTCATCCCGGCGTAGATTGGCTCACCAATATTGCCGAGCAGTGATAATGCGCTCAGCAGCATCAGCAGCAGTCCGGTCACACCGGCGGCGAGGGAAATCTTCACCACACGCTGAATCAGCACATCCTCACGGGCAAAGCCCAGTGCCGTCACCAGCAGCAGACCGGCGATCATCCCGCCGGTCAGCAGCACTGTGCCGAAGAATCCGGCATAGGTAAACAGCCCGCCCCACAGGTTAAACAAGGTGTTCGCATACAATGCGGACATGGCATACATATACACCAGCCCTGCCGCCGCACTTAACAGCAGCAGGAAGCCGTTCACCTTCTGTTTTAACAGCAGCAGCGCGACACTGAAGAACAGCAGCGCCATATAAATGGCGGTCGCCCAGACTTCACGGCTCATCCATGACGTCGAGACGTGCAGCATGGTGTAAAACATATGGAACGGATTCCCCATATGGAACAGGGAGCCGAGTAATCCGACACAGCCCAGCAGGAAAGAAGCAACCAGCGGAACACGCACCCATTTCATCGCAGTGCGGGCATCCGTACAGCCGAACAGACGGAAATAACAAAGTAACGTGATCACCAGACAGCCGACCGAAGCCTGCATAAATAAGGTGAATATAACAAGAGGCAGTTCATGCATGATCATTCTCCTTATCCTTTGGTGCCGACAACCAGGTTCGGCCGGGTAATGGATGAGCTCGGCAGGCCGCCGATATCGGCATTGGTGCCGTATTTTTTGCGCAGTTCGCTGATCAGGCCGAACTCAATGGCGCGCATCGGACAGGAATCCACACACATCGGATTGCCGCCCTGCTCCCGCAGATCCAGACAGGTATCACACTTGGTCATCATGCCGATCGCCGGATCAAACTGCGGTGCTTCATACGGACAGGCCCAGGTACAGTAACGGCAGCCCACACACTTATCATGATCCACCAGCACCACCCCGTCCTCTTCCCGCTTATGCATCGCGGTTGTCGGGCAATGGCTGACGCACTGCGGATCGTCACAATGGTTGCAGGCAATGGAGAGATGCCAGCGGCGCGGGCGAGGATATTCCCCGGCCTCGATATCATACACCCGGCGGAAATTACGCCCGACCTCGAGATCGTTCTTATCCTTGCACGCCACAACACAGGTTTTGCACCCGATGCAGGCGGCGACATTTATATAAAATCCAACTTGGTTATCCATGTCTGTGCCCCTTATCCGATAATCCGCTGCGGCAGACGCGCATCGTCAGTTAATTGCTCACCGTGCCATTTTTCGATATTACACAGCATCGTGTTCCACCCGGAGGTGCCCAGTCCGGTCGGTACCTGAATGGTCAGGGTATTATCCGCCCCGGCCATATCAATCCCGGTGGTTTCATCCACATTGGTCCAGCTGCCGTGCGGCAGTGCAACCACCCCCGGTTTCATGGTCTGGGTCACCAGTGCCGGACGCAGAATTTTGCCCTGCGGGCTGGTCACAAGGACGGTTTCGCCCTGTTTAATATCCAGACGTCTGGCATCGGAGGCATTAATGTAGATCGGGCTCGGCCACTGCTCGCGCAGCCACGGCACGTTATCAAGGGTACTGTGTGAACGACGCAGATAGTGCGGGTTATAAACCTGGAACGGATAATCCCCTTTCTCTTTTTTGCTGAAATCCTTAAAGCTGGCTTCATAACCACTGGCTGACGGGATGTATTCGGCAATCGGCGGTAATTCTGTCCAGCCGCACTCTTTCGCTTTCTCCACCAGGGTTTCGCAGTAGATTTCAAACTTACCGCTCGGTGTCGGGCGCGGATTCGCCGCCGGATCGCGGATAAAGTCCTCATACGCGATATAACCGTAATTATCATCCGGGGTGCGCTCCACCTGATACTTCCCTTTGGTCAGGAATTCATTCAGGGTGATGCGCCCTTCCTGCGGCGTGCCGGTTACCTGCCACTCATCAATATCCGCCTGAGTGATGGTAAACAGCGGCGCTTTGGTGACACCATCCTCAGTAATAATGGTTGCACCGTTGAGTTTATTGAAGAACTGCTGTTTTTCGGAGATCGGGAAGATCTCATCCACATTGACACCCAGGCGTTTACCCAGCTCTTTGGCGATCCACTGGTCGCTTTTCGCTTCATACAGCGGCTGAGTCACATTCACCGCAGCAATGATAACCTCACGGTTACTCGGGTTAAGAATGGTCCCCTCGCGCTCCCACTCAGTTGTTACCGGCAGGATCACATCGGAATATTTTGCACAGGTATGCGGGACATACGCTGCGGTTGCAATAAATTCCACGCCGCTGCGGTAAGCCTCGATTCCCTGCATAATGTTGGCGCGGGTTTGTAAGGTGGCGTTAAACGGATGAAAAATCATCTGAATATTGGCATCCACATCCCCGACGCCGCGCTGACGGAATTTTTTCTCCAGCAGGGCGCGGTTCAGTTCGTTGTGGTTGATTTTCAGAGTGACCGGGTTTTTCACCACCGGTAAGCCGTTCGCCCCGGCCATCACCAGACGGGTACCGTTGTTCCCGGCGGCATAGTGACAACACGCGCCGGTCATGCGGCCCGGGCGGCCCATATGGCCGGTCATAAACCCGAGTGTTGAGAATGCCTGAACCCATCCCTCACCGTTATGAATACGTGCCGGTGCCCAGCCGGTTAACAGCGCCACGCGCTGTGTGCCGCCGATCTGACGCGCCAGCGAGCGGATGTCCGATGCGGAAATACCGCAGATATCCGCCGCCCATTCCGGCGTGGTTGACTTGCCGGTGTAGGTGCCGAGCAGATAATCCTTAAAGTTTTTCTTCGGATCCGCCCCTGACGGCATATTGCTCTCATCAAAACCGACGGTGCAGCGGCGCAGGAATTCCCAATCGATCAGCGGATTTTCCGGGCTGTCCATCTCCAGCAGCGCATGCATGATCCCCAGCGCCAGCGCGTGGTCTGTCCCCGGGTTGATCGGATACCAGTCCGCATCCATCAGCTCTGCGGTGGCGGTATAGCTCGGGTCGATACTGATAAAACGCGCCCCGGCTTTTTTCGCCTGATAATAGTTATAAGTCGGGCTGCCCGGGCTGGACCACGCCGGGTTCGCGCCCCACATCACAATCAGCTGTGAGTTGCGCATATCAAAACGGTCATTGGTGCCGAAGGTGTAGAATCCCTCCAGCAGCCCCAGATGGGCCGGGGTTTCAAACCATGCGCCCCAGGAGGTGGTGCCCCAGTCGCCTGTAAAACCCCCGGCGGCGGAGAACACACTCTGGAAATCTGTGCCGTTACCGCCGGTGACCCAGAGGGATTCATTGCCGTATTGTCCGGTGATGCGCTTGGTTTCGGAGGCCACAATATCCAGTGCCTCATCCCAGCTGATACGCACCCATTGGTCACGTCCGCGCAGCGTTTTGTCCCCGCCGCCCGGTGCCCAGTTTTTGCGTTTCATCGGGTACTTCAGGCGATCGGCCCCGAACACCTGTTTGCGCTGGGAACGACCACGCAGACACCCGCGCTGCTGCGGGAAATCAGGGGAATCCGCCACCACATCATCGGTTTTTTGTCTGACCACCACACCATCGGCCACCAGTGCTTTGTTAACACAGCGCCCGCCGCAGTTATGCCAGCAGGCGACAGGTTTCCACTGCCCTTTCGCGGCAGTCGCTGCCGCCGGAGTGGTTTGTGCCGGTGCCGGAGTGGCCGCGTGAAGTTGTCTGCTTAACGGCAGTGCCGCCATGGCGGATGCCGCCGACGTCCATTTCAGAAATGAACGGCGGGTTACGCCGGTTTTCTGTCTGTCTGACATTGCTCTTACCTCATCATCAGGTTTTTAAATTATTATTGTAAGTTTATTAATTCATTGATTTTTTTATAATCACTCCGGACAAAGACCTCCAGAAGTGAGCTGAGTTGCCGGTAAAACGCGGTCTCCGCGTGATTATTCAGCTCACGGCAAAACGGCGTGATAAACGCCAGCAGATGTGCCTGCATAAAGTCAGAAGAAACCGCCAGCGGCGCAGTGATGCGCTCACACATCACCTGTTCATGGTCAAGCGCCTGTGACGCCTGTTCACTCAGCTTCCAGAGAAAATCAAGCTCATAGCCGATGTGATCTGCCGCCTCATACTCCGTTTCCGGCAGATGAAAACCGTTCTGCTGATAAAAGGTTTTCACATTCAGGGTACTTTCCTGAAACAGCAGTTTGTCGCGGGAGACATAAACCGACTCCCACGGCGGTGCAGGCGGCGATTCCGGCCCGATAAACAGGCGCGTGAAATCCCAGTGCAGCGCCTCAAAATCAGATGCCCCCTGTTTAAGCATGCGGGTATTCAGATCATCCTGCATGGCATCGAGTGCATTGCGCATGGCGGGTAGTGCGTCATCTGCCGGAAACAGTGACAATCCCTCATCACGCAGATAAACCAGCAGTTCTGCTGTCGGTTCGTCCGTCAGCAGACGGCGCAGGACGTCATAAGCAAACTGACGCGCATACAGATAATCCGGATCCCGGTCATCACTGTTCACACATACCTCCGTGGATATCGTCGGGCGAAAATTCAGCGGGCGTGGTGAGTTCAACCCGCACTTCTTTAATCAGGGGATTGCCCTGCTCATCGGCTTCCGCAATGTGGGATGTCAGCAGAACAGGCAGTTCAGGGATGTCTGCCAGGCGCATAATCGATTCAGGGTTGAATTGTAAAAAACCGTGCAGGAGATCTTCACGGAACGGAAGATCCGCCTTACGCAATGCAGCCGCAACAGCAGCGCAGTCCTCACCGAACACTTTGGCGCTTTTGAAAAAGTAATCACGGGAAGAAAACAGGTAATACGGCTCCGCGCTGATAAAGGCATTGCTCTGATACACCTGGCCGGTGTGTTTGTTTTCCAGCGAGCAGTAATGGACACCAACGGAAAGCTGATTTTCGAGGGCAAACTTCAGCACCCGCAAACAAGCCAGTTCACTGTCTGCTACCGCCAGTCCGCCGGCGTACCAGTAGTTGTAATAGACTTCATAAGGCGGATTTTTCAGGGCAAAACCCCGTTCCTGATAGGCCGGGCTGTTGGTCAGCGGGAAACAGAATTCCAGCAGATTGATACCGTCCACGCCGATAGCATCCAGTTTCAGCAGCAGGTCATACATCTGTTCTTCACTGCCCGGGATCACCGGCATTTCCACCATCACATCGTGGAAAATCTCCCGTGCCAGCGCTATCCGGCTGAGAATCTTTTCAATTTTCTCCGGCGGATCATCAATTTTGATACTGAAACGCACCTCTTTCAGACCAGCTTTCGCCAGTGCCAGCGCGGTATTGCGATCCAGCGGATCACCGGCGGTGTACAGCCGGGTATGAACGCCGGGCAGTTTCGCCTGTACCGTTTCAAAAAAGCGGATACTCTCCTGACGAAACAGCAGCGGCTCACCACCGGTCAGCGCAATGTGGGTCAGCGGATAGCCCTCTTCGGCAATCGCACTCACTTCACCAATAGCATCCCGCATCTCATGCTGAAAACCGTCGTAATTTTCCTGATTCGGATTGAAGCAGAAATAACAGTCGCGGTGACATTTCAGGGATACAAACGTGGTGTAACTGCCCTCGCCGGTACGGCACTGCACACAGGCGGATGACAGCCAGCGGCTGTGGATGCTTTTGCCGTTGTTGGCAAACACCGCGCCCAGTGCTTTCACCTCACGGCGCAGCGCGTCCGTTTCGGCCTGACGCCGGTACGGCGATTCAAAAGGCAGCCCGTACTGTGCAATGGCCTGCTGCGTCTGTTTTTCAATCTCCAGATAACGCAGCGCATACCGCTGTAATGCCGCATTATGTTGTAAAACCGGGGTCTGTTCTGTCAGCGGGTAAATCATGGCAGATTCCTTAACGTACTCGGCCGGAAACGATCCGGCGGGTATCACAGGCTGAGATAAAATAGTCCGGTATATCCCCGCATTTATTTTTCATATTTTCAGACGTGATGGATGTAAACAGGTCATATTTTTATATGTTCAGTGTAAATCAGTGAGATACAGACATATTGCGCGGGATCAAGATGAATCCAATTTAGCGATATAAATAATAATATATAACGATGGGTGCTATTAATCCTGACTGAACATAATAGCCGCCGGAATATTTAAATAAAAAATTGTTATAAATCAAACAATAAATTAATTTTTCATTACTGCATAATCGTGATGAAAAAGCATGATATTTAATAAATAATGAATTTAAACCTTATCTGATAATAAGTGTATTCTGACTGAAAAGTGTTAAATAATATTTTTTTGTTTCATTTTATTAATTCATCAATTTATCTGACAAATAATACGGATATTCCCCCGGAATATAGCAACGCTGTCACTGCTTGCGTGTCCCCTTTTTAGCCGGAGATCCCGGTTTTTACTGCAACGCGGAATAAAATCACATTACGTGACCGATTTTCCCTGCACAAGGCCGGATATAAACAATTATCCTCTTTTTCTTTATGGATACAGGCTACAGGTCATCACCCATTTTTCTTCAGCAATACTTATCGGCATAAAAAAACGGGCGCTTTCCGGGCGCCCGTTTTTTTGTTGTCTGCGGATACGTCAGATACTGAAAGAAGAACCGCAGCCACAGGTTGTTTTGGCATTCGGGTTGGTCACGATAAACCGTGAGCCTTCCAGCCCTTCGGTATAATCCACACAACCGCCGACCAGATATTGCAGGCTCATCGGATCAACCACCAGCGCCACGCCTTCTTTCTCGATGGTCATGTCGCCGTCATTGATGGCATCATCAAAGGTGAAGCCATACTGGAAACCGCTGCAACCGCCGCCGGTGATATACACACGCAGACGCAGGTTCGGATTTTCTTCATCCGCGATTAAGATTTTTACTTTTTTAGCTGCCGCATCAGTAAATTGCAGGGGCATTGCTGCATCATCGCTCATTTATTACTCCAGACTGGCCGCGACCAGTAAACACACGCAGAAGCTGACCGCTTCCGGACACTACTGCTGATTATCCACCACCTCCGGCAATCGTTCAAGTTTCGTCACACAGAAAGCACAGTGTCCACACTATTAATAAGGATATAGTTATTATGAGGATAATGCGATAAGTTGGATTCACCGCCGCTCTCCTTTACAATAGCGGCAATTTCCCGCTCACCGACTGACAGGAGTCCTGCATGAGCCGTTCTGAAAATCTCTATACTGAAGCACAACATTTTATCCCGGGTGGCGTAAACTCACCGGTTCGTGCCTTTAACGGCGTCGGCGGTACGCCGCTGTTTATCGAGCGCGCCAACGGGGCTTATATTTATGATGTCGATGGCAAAGCGTATATCGACTATGTCGGTTCATGGGGACCGATGGTGCTGGGACATAATCACCCGGCCATCCGCACCGCGGTCATCAAAGCGGTGGAAAAAGGGCTGAGCTTCGGCGCACCGACCGCCGATGAAGTGGAAATGGCCAAATTCGTTACCGAACTGGTGCCGTCCATGGATATGGTACGTATGGTGAACTCCGGAACAGAAGCCACCATGAGTGCGATTCGTCTGGCACGCGGCTACACCGCCCGCGACAAAATCATCAAATTCGAAGGCTGTTACCACGGACACGCAGACTGCCTGCTGGTCAAAGCCGGTTCCGGCGCACTGACCATCGGTCAGCCGAACTCTCCGGGTGTACCGGCAGACTTTGCCAAACACACTCTGACCTGCACCTACAATGATCTGAATTCTGTCCGTGAGGCATTTGAAAAACATCCGCACGATATCTCCTGTATCATTGTCGAACCTGTCGCCGGGAATATGAACTGTATACCGCCGTCAGCGGACTTCCTGCCGGGTCTGCGCGCCCTGTGTGATGAGTTTGGCGCGCTGCTGATTATCGATGAAGTGATGACCGGCTTCCGTGTCGCCCTCGGCGGTGCGCAGGCACATTATGATGTTGAGCCGGATCTGACCTGTCTGGGTAAAATTATCGGCGGCGGAATGCCGGTGGGTGCTTTCGGTGGCCGCGGTGAGATCATGGAAAAACTCGCCCCGACCGGCCCGGTTTATCAGGCAGGAACCCTGTCCGGTAACCCGATCGCGATGGCGGCAGGTCTTGCCTGCTTACAGGAAATCGCTCAGCCGGGTGTGCATCAGCGCCTGACCGAACTGACGGATATGCTGGCAGACGGCCTGTGCGAAAAAGCCCGTGAAGCAGATATTCCGTTTGTGGTTAACCATGTCGGCGGCATGTTCGGCCTGTTCTTTACCGATACACCGGCAGTCACCTGCTATCAGGATGTGATGAACTGCGACGTTGAGCGCTTTAAGAAATTTTTCCACCTGATGCTGCAACAGGGCATTTACCTGGCGCCATCCGCCTTTGAGGCCGGATTTATGTCTGTCGCGCACAGTGACGAAGATATCCGCAAAACCATTGATGCAGCCGCTTACGCTTTCTCTGAGCTGTAATGCCCGCATAATCTGTCACGCCCGGCATCTGCCCGGGCGTTTTTGTTTATGACTGCTTCAAAATTCCCGCTGCTCTGTCAGCCAGCCGTTAAAGTGTACCGAGCACTCCTCTTTGTCAGCCAGTCCGGAGGCGATAAAGATATTCTTCTTATTCTCTTTATTCACATACGTGATCCGTAAAACCAGGTTATACGCCGGGTTAGCGGAAAACAGTTTCTTATAGGATTCCGGTGAGCTTTTGGATTTGTCTGTCAGGGAATCATAGGTTTCCTGCGCAAGCTGAGAAATCAGCAATTCCCCGGCCGGTTGAGCAGACAGAATTTCTGTTTTGGTTTTGCTTTCATCAATCTGTTTCAGATCAATGTGAAGCGTATGCTCCATCACTATCTGCATTTCCCGGTCAACCGAGCGGCCGGGTTTGCTGCATTCACTGACAACATCCGGTGCGGCAAACAACGGCGTACTGACCAGTGCTAACAGCAACGGTGATAAATATTTCAGTTTCATTCGACAATCAGCTCCGTATCACCACTGTCCACGATTTCTTTTCTGCGGGATTTTATCAGCACAATACAACCGGTGGATGCCGTCCCGGGATTACTGACACTGTCTCCGTGGATCAGGAATCCTGCCCGGCCGCACATATCATTACCGGCATCCGGCGTTAATCTCAGGGTATAGGCACCGGCCGTGCTGTGGGTGAACGGCGCGCCGATGGTGTATGTTCCGCGCGGCAGCGGTCCCTGATTCGCTCTGCACTCATAAGCAGAATCATTTTTGTACCCTTCAGCACCAGCGTATTCCGCATAAAATTTATGTACGCCGTCCAGTGAGAATGCCCGTGTTGCAACATCATATTTCCATGCCATTTATGAATATTCCTTATCCGTTAAAAGCAATTATCATGATATAAATTTTATATTTTCAAAATCATAAGAATAATAGCACCAGAAAGATAAATTAACAGTGACATCCGGCTAACCGGGAATCCGGCTTAAAAAGAAATACGTAATACAACAGATAAAAAAGACGCCTCCGGAGAAAGAGGCGTATAAAATGACGGGCAATGTAATCAAACCGTATCACTGTGAATATTATGCTTTTATAAATGATTGCACGGTGGTCAGCGCCAGCCGGGTCAGGGCTGAGTAAAACGGGCTGTTTCCGTGTGTATCCAGCCGCTGCGCATAACGCGGCAGCCAGTTCATCAGATGCTGACTGAGCAATGTGTTCACCGCCGTACCCCGCATTTCAGAGGCCAGTACTGCTGCCTGGAATAAAATCAGCCCGATATGGTCAGCCGGTTCCGGATACGGTGTTTTCAGTTTCAGCCGCTCCTGTTTTAAGAACGCACTCAGCGCAAGGGTTGAATCCCCCTGCAATAATCCCTCCGCATCCAGATACACCGACCCCCAGGGCGGAGCCGGTAACGTCCCCGGCCCGGCAAACAGCGACTGCCATGCGGATTTCAGTACCTCCCTGCCCTCACCCGCCGTGCGGCTCAGTTGTGAACACAGTGTGTCATCTACCTCACACGGCCACTGCTGCACAAATCCCGGCAGGGTAAACAGGCGCATAGCTGCCCGGTTGCTGTCATCATCCGGCGGGAACAGATAACAGATCCCCAGCACGTTAAACGCGGCTGCATAGTGAGCTGTTTTACTCATTACATCCCCCGTCAGATGTGAATGTAATAGAACACATAGCGCAGCATAAACTCTGCCGCAATGGTCAGCAGACAACCGCTGATAAACCCGGTGCAGACCGGTAAACCGCTGCGTGCTTTTTTCTGAGCCCGCACCAGCGAAATACCGCAGAGTGCCACCCCCATCACCGCCGCGGCCCAGACACCAATCCGCAGCCCGGCAATACTGTCATACGCTTCAATAGGTGACAGCGGGAATGTGATTGATGTGTGTGTCAGCTGCGTGCGGGCCCCAGCCCTGCATCAGCACCGCCGGTTTGGTTGTGGCATATTCACGCGCCAGCTGACGGATAGTATCCGCCGGGACTTTGGTGATTTTTTCTGCCCATTCCGGGGTTTTGGCCATGCCGTCTTTCCGGCCGGTCAGATACGCCACCAGCGATTCATTATCCGCCACACCTTCCGGCATCTGGTCTTCGCTGAATCCCAGGGTGTATTTATCAATAAATGCCTGATCATGGAGATTTTCTGTCACGATGACATACATCATCGCATCCATCATGGCGTTGTCGGTGGTCGGCAGCAACGGGATCCACTGATCCGCCAGCGAGGACGCGGTATCGGAGTAGCGCGGATCAACGACAACAAATTTGGTGCCGTTCTTTTTCATTTTCTGGAAATAGTGGTTACTGTGCCCGAAAATCGTTTCGTTCGGGTTATGCCCCCACAGGATCACCAGCGGCGTATTTTCCAGGGTATCGAGTGTGCTGCCGCTGGCCGCCGTGCCGTAGGTATACGGCGTGGCCGCCATCGTGTTGCCGTTACTGACGGAATGATAATTTTCCAGGAATCCGCCGGTCAGATTAAACAGGCGGCGCAGCATGTTCGCGCCGGAAAAAATCCCGCCTGTCACCCCGGTACTCAGACTGACAAACCGCGATGCCGGACCGTATTTGTCACTGATGCGCTGCCATTCTGCGGCGATCAGACTGGTGGCTTCTTCCCAGCTTATGCGTTCAAAACGGCCTTCACCGCGCTTACCGACCCGTTTCATCGGGTATTTCAGGCGATCAGGATGATAAATAAATTTCCGGTATCCGCGTCCGCGTACGCAGGCCCGCATGATCGGCATCTCTTCATTGAGTTCCGCATCCGGCCGGGTTGTGATGCGGATAGCTTTTCCGTCTTTGATATGCGCGCGGATATCACATTTCCCGCCGCAGTCAAAGCTGCTGCAGGTCGGTACAATGCGCACGCCGTCATCCGTCTGATGAACCGGAATATGGGCCGGATCGGCCGGTACGGATGCAATACTTTCGGATGCCAGAAACGGCACCGCAGATAATACAGAACTGACCTGTATAAAGCGGCGGCGGCTTATTTCGCCGGGCGCGGCGGATGTTTCATTATCGTGGCCGGATTGATGACTCATAATGGATTTACCCCGGGTGAGGAACAGAGTGCGGTATTTAAAACATCAGGAAATAATAAATATTATTTAATTTTAAATGACCGGAAATAACTTCACGCCACCGGTAATCGCTTAATAACCGGAAATAATGATAATCTGTATAAACAGAATGGCGGCAGCAAAATAGTAATGGATTAATATATTGCCGCCATGCGCAAATCAGACAACGGCATTTGAATTCCGGCCTGTTTCCGGTTACTGTTAACCGAACATTTTCTATTTGTTACCGTAATAATACAGATGTGGCATCCGCTTCTGTTATTGTCACAAAAGCCCTGTTTTGCGGTGGCGGGATCTGATATAACACCCGCCGGTTTTTATTTTCAGCCAGATACGGAGCGCGGCACTCATGAAAAATATTCCGTTAAAAAGCGTGGATAATATCGCGCGGGATGTCATTGCGCTCGGCACTGATTATCTGCCCGATACCCTGCTGGAATACCACGCCCACCGCCGGGCACAGTTTTTGTATCCGGCTACCGGGCTGATTGAAGTCAGTACCGCAGACGGTGAGTGGGTGATCCCGCCCTCCTGCGGGGTGTGGATCCCGGAACAGGTCGCCCATGAAACCCGGATGCTGAATGTCAGTACCCGCAGTCTGTATATCGAACCGGCGGCAAAGCCGCGTCACGCCGCCAGTTGTGAGGTGGTGAGTGTCTCCCTGCTGCTGCGCCAGCTGCTGCTGGAAGCGGTGGATATCCCGGCGGAATATGATATTCAGGGGCGTGACGGTGTGCTGATGCAACTGATCCTCTGCGAGCTGGCGCGAATGCCCCCGCTGCCGTTTTTCGCCCCGATCCCGCGTGATGAGAAACTCGGCCGTCTGTGCCGTGAATTTATGCGCAAACCGGTTATCACCTCACAACCGGGAGAGTGGGCGGAACTGCTGCACAAAAGCGAGCGCTCTTTCAGCCGTTTTTTCCGCACCCAGACCGGGATGTCATTTTCAGAATGGCGGCAGCAGACGTGTCTGCTGAACTCGCTGTCTCATATTCTGTCCGGAAAATCGATTACCGAAGTGGCGTATGAGCTGGGTTACAACAGTGCGGGGGCATTCTCGATTATGTTTAAAAAACAGATGGGGCAATCCCCTTCCCATTTTAAAAATGACGATTCGGATATCCGCCATTTTTAAATTGTTTTTTAACAAATATAATGTGTGTATGATAGCCGGAATATAATTGATTTATTTTCTTGTTTTCTTTTTTTGCGTATTTTGTTTAATTGATCTGAATCAAATTTAAATTTACCTTACTACCACTTTGTGATTATTTACAAAACACGAAAAACCCCAATTAATCATTATTAAACATCAAAGTTCACTTTCATTGATTTCAGGCAATATAAATTCAACCTTTGCTGATATTCTCCTCACGATTTTTTACAAATAAATAAAAAAGAGGATGCGATGAATTTCAGCCGCAGACAGTTCTTTAAGGTTTGTGCCGGCGGTCTCGCCGGAACAACTGCCGCTGCGTTAGGCTTTATGCCGTCAGTAGCAATGTCCAACGTCCGGGAATACAAATTACTCCGTTCAAAAGAGACCCGTAACACCTGTACCTACTGCTCCGTCGGATGCGGATTACTGATTTACAGCATGGGCGATGGTGCCATGAATGCCAAATCAGCGATTTTCCACGTCGAAGGTGACCCGGATCATCCGGTCAACCGCGGGGCGTTATGCCCGAAAGGTGCCGGTCTGCTCGATTATATTCACAGTGAAAGCCGTCTGCGTTATCCGCAGTACCGCGCGCCGGGCTCCGATAAATGGCAGCGCATCAGCTGGGATGACGCATTTGAGCGTATCGCCCGTCTGATGAAAGCCGACCGTGATGCCAACTTCATTGAGAAAAACAGCGAAGGCACCACGGTAAACCGCTGGCTGACCACCGGGATGCTCTGCGCCTCTGCCGCCAGCAACGAAACCGGGATGTTAACCCAGAAATTTACCCGTTCCCTCGGGATGCTGGCAGTCGATAACCAGGCGCGTGTCTGACACGGACCAACGGTAGCAAGTCTTGCTCCGACATTTGGTCGCGGTGCCATGACCAACCACTGGGTTGATATCAAAAACGCCAACGTCGT